>JBAKBP010022143.1:0-39376 GCA_037953745.1 Lithodes maja
GGTTTCCGCCTCTTGTTCTTACAATGTTTCTAGCATTTACTCACCGTTTAGTCCTTGTGCAACACATTCCTGACAATAAATTCCTTCACTTAATCCTGGCAATACCGGTGCCTTCGTTTTAACTTTATTCTGGCTATTAGATGATTGGAACCTCTCCGGGTGGTCAGGGGCCGGGGGAGTGCTGGAGCGACCTTGGTAACCCTGGTCTCTGGGTCTTCTCCTGGGTGACCTGGATGTGTGTGAGTTTGTGTTTTTTATCTGTGTTTATTCGTTGTTTTATGTTGTTTTTGTGTTTTCCCTGTTCTTGCTCTGTCTTGAGTCGGCTACCCCCAAAATGGGGATTGGGCCTGAGCATATAGATAGATAGATAGATAGATAGATTAGACGATTTGATTCAGCTTAAAAAGGGCCTCCAGCAATTAACAGGGTTCGAACTATCTCGCATAACCCTTTTTACCACCACAGATCCCTCTTAAACTGTACACAAGTGTCTAAATATAGCTAGAATAAATATAAAAAGAGGTCGCCGGTACAGAAGGGGTTAACCCCTTCTGTACCGGTGACGTTTTTTGTATTTGATATCAGCTACATTTATGAAGATTAGGAAGAATATATATGGTAGCTAAAAGGATGAATTGAAATAGTCTGTAGCCTTTCTTTCCGAAACTGAATAAAATCGTCTAATAGTAGCCTGAATAAACCGAAAAAGACGTCGCCGGTATAGTAGGGGTTAATAATTATGAACTATGACCCTGGTGCTATTTTCTGTGCCTAGTATTTTCCGATGACACATGTAGGCTTTGTGTTGAATGGACTGGTGTCTATATAATTCATCTTAGGCTTAGATAATTTTATTCCCCAAATCTCATTTTTTCCCTTGTTCATCTCTACTCTTTATCAACCATATTCTTCATGTTTGTTTACCTCTCATTATATTTTTCAGGAGCCTTATATTTTTCAGGAGCCTTATATTTTTCAGGAGCCTTATATTTTTCAGGAGCCTTATATTTTTCCATTTATTTGTTCATGAATTTCCTCTTTCCTTCCCAAGAGCTTTCCGGTGTCTCTATTCATCATTATTTAGCCCCTTCTGTACCGGTGGTGTACTTTTTATTATATTCTGGCAACTATTAGACGATTTTTTTCAGCTTAGGAGGGACGTCTATCAATTAAAAGGGTACAGACCATCTCAATTCATCCTTTTAGCTACCATATATCCTTCCTAAGCTTCATACAATCGCATAACTGTAGCTGAAATAAAAAACAAACAAAGACGTCCTCGGTACAGAAAGGGTTAAGGGAATTTCGGTGTCACTTTAAATATTATCTCTCCTTACTCGAGTTCTCTCAACTCTACAGTGTTTTACTCTTATCACGGACTTATAATTTTCTCATGTCCCCAAATATTATCCTTTCCCGCGTTTTCCGATGTTTTTCCTACTTCCCCGCGTTTTCTCCCAACATACCCGCGCTTTCCTCCTAACTTCCCCCGTGGCGCCAAATCCCGCCGCCCCACCCCTCTACCTGGCTGCGCGGGAAGGTGGCGACAGGGCGGGGTCTGCGCACCACTCAATATCTCTCTGACGCCACACCATCAACACTCACCTCACACTCGCCCCTCCTCTCACCACCACTTATTTCCCTCCTATTATTATTAGTGTTGCATTGTCTCTCTGCTTAGTCATTCCTTACAACTAGTATTGTTTTGACTTTCTGTATTATATTGCATTCTTGCTTTACTAATGTGCTATTACTCTTTATTTGACTTAGTCATTATTGTACATATATTATCTTTCCATTTTAAAACGACTTGTTCTACTTATTCGACGGTCCACATGTAGGCTATTTCTTAAAGTTGTATATACATTAATTCACTCGATTTGATATTACCATAGATGTCTTTATTATAATTAGCAATATTTGACATTAATTTACAATTTACTGTTAAAACTCACATCAAATTATTATCCCTTATTATTTACAGTTAAAAAAACAAACATACATTATATTCTAGCCACCTCCAGGATTCTATTCATCCTAGGATGTGTCTGGAACATTTAAAAGGTTAAATGCAATACATATTACCCTTCTGCTATCCACATGGTCTTTGTTAAATGGGAGGCGATTCATTCGTGGCCAACCAAACCGGGATCAAGGTGGACAGATAGATAGAGTAACAAAGTACATTATAGCCGTTGGACAGAAGGGGTTAAGACGTAACCTAAATTTATGAAGCGATGCCATCACAATTTAACTTCATTCGCTCTCGTTGCCAACATGCTTTTATCTTCCTGTATAATGTATTTTTCAGTTGGTTTTCTTATACATTTGGTATTATACTTCCTATAATGTTCTGTAATATTTGATCATGTGTTTACTCCTTATTAATGATTCTTTATTACCATAGGATTGTAATCCACTTTCGTTTCTTAGCAAGTACCCTTATGTTTTACGCAACACCATCAACCAATTACCCCCCCCCTCTCTCTCTCTCTCTCTCTCTCTCTCTCTCTCTCTCTCCCTTCTCTCTCTCTCTCTCTTTAGTTACTAACCCATCTGTCCCCTACTAACTTCCTAATCCTGCCACGGACATTAGTTCTAGGGCAGTAGTTCCCTTCAATGTTCCCTTACCCACTCTAAACCACTGTTTGGACACTTGATCCTCAGTGTTTTGGAGGACAAGCAGCCTAGAAGGGTCACTAGATCTGTTGTTGCTTGATTTCCTTTGTACTCCTTTGTACTCTCTCTCTCTCTCTCTCTCTCTCTCTCTCTCTCTCTCTCTCTCTCTCTCTCTCTCTCTCTCTCTCTCTCTCTCTCTCATCTTCTGTTTCGAGATGTGACTTGGTTCTTGCCATTCTTATCTTGAGAGGCAAGGATAGGAGGGACTCGTTGAAGAATGGTTTCAGGAACAAGCAGGAACAAGGCGGAAAAGAAGAAGAGGCGGAGGAGGAGGAGGAGGAGGAGGGGAAGGATAATAGGAGGAGGTGTGTAAGAGCAAAGAAGAAAATATAACGAAATGGACATGAATTACGTATAGAGAAAAGAGTAGGCGAGATTCGAACGGAATTAAAAAAGAATGACACCAGTAAACTTTTTAACATTATAAGCAACATGGATCACTTAGGAAACACAATAGGCCTATAATATGGCTAGAGATAAAACAAAACAATAAACAAACAAACAGAAACACTTAAATAGTACATACATACATACATACATACATACATATACTCTGGCACATACCCTATTATTTATACCGGTATATATATTTTGTTTTATTATATATATATTTTGTTTTATTATATATATATTTTGTTTTATTATATATATATATTTTGTTTTATTATATATATATATTTTGTTTTATTATATATATATTGTGTTTTATTATATATATATTGTGTTTTATTATATATATATATTGTTTTATTATATATATATTTTGTTTTATTATATATATATTTTGTTTTATTATATATATATTTTGTTTTATTATATATATATTTTGTTTTATTATATATATATTTTGTTTTATTATATATATATTTTGTTTTATTATATATATATTTTGTTTTATTATATATATATTTTGTTTTATATATATATATATTTTGTTTTATTATATATATATATTTTGTTTTATTATATATATATATTTTGTTTTATTATATATATATTTTGTTTTATTATATATATATTTTGTTTTATTATATATATATTTTGTTTTATTATATATATATTTTGTTTTATTATATATATATTTTGTTTTATTATATATATATTTTGTTTTATTATATATATATTTTGTTTTATTATATATATATTTTGTTTTATTATATATATATTTTGTTTTATTATATATATATTTTGTTTTATTATATATATATTGTTTTATTATATATATATTTTGTTTTATTATATATATATTTTGTTTTATTATATATATATTTTGTTTTATTTTATATATATATTTTGTTTTATATATATATATTTTGTTTTATTATATATATATTTTGTTTTATTATATATATATTTTGTTTTATTATATATATATTTTGTTTTATTATATATATATTTTGTTTTATATATATATTTTGTTTTATTATATATATATTTTGTTTTATTATATATATATTTTGTTTTATTATATATATATTTTGTTTTATTATATATATATTTTGTTTTATTATATATATATTTTGTTTTATTATATATATATTTTGTTTTATTATATATATATTTTGTTTTATTATATATATATTGTTTTATTATATATATATTTTGTTTTATTATATATATATTTTGTTTTATTATATATATATTTTGTTTTATTTTATATATATATTTTGTTTTATTATATATATATTTTGTTTTATTATATATATATTTTGTTTTATTATATATATATTTTGTTTTATTATATATATATTTTGTTTTATTATATATATATTTTGTTTTATTATATATATATTTTGTTTTATTATATATATATTTTGTTTTATTATATATATATTTTGTTTTATTATATATATATTTTGTTTTATATGTAGTCTGTAATATAGTCTGTAACTCAAAAACGGCTGGAGCAACTTGGCTGTAAGTTACAACATCTATTCCTTGATGGACTCTTCCCAAATGGTAGAAGTATTAGCTAGATTACTCTAGTCGTTTTTGAGTTACAGAGGTTAGAGGTCATGATTGCTCGCCTACTTACAGCGAATAGAGTAAAGAAGAAGTGGCAGAATAATATAGCAACATAAGAACAAGACGAAGATGGATATAACGTGGCATAATAGAGAATGGCATAAACAAACACAATGCAGAACTAGGTAAACTATATTTTATTAATTTCACCACAACACCAAACCCCCCCAATGAAATTAATTAAAGTATATATGATCCGCCGGGATTCGAACCCGGTTTATCACACACAGATTTTTGCCACCTTAACCATTACACCACCAGGACGGTGGAGCAAACACAAAAGCAAACACAAGCAGATTCCACAAAAGACAAGGCAGAGACACATTAGTCCACCCATCCACGATAAATACAATCATATACTGTATATAATATAATATAATATATAATAGACACCAAACAAATAATAATAATAAATAAACAGGGTTAATCTGTACAGCCAGGTATATAATTGACTTTATAAGCATATACAACTAAATATACAATTCTAATTTATGAGGAAAGAAAAGGGAGAACAATTATATATTATGAAACGAAGAAGAAATAATAAAATCTGGTGAAATCACGATAATTAAACAAAAACAAGTTATTTAATACTGACAAACCAAGGCCGAGAAGCCCCATAAAATAGCCCAAAGCGTTAAGGGGAGGTTTTTAGTGTTTTCCCTAGACTTCCATTAAACTTAAAATTACACCCCCTTGAGCCCTTTTCAAGATAAATTTGTACATTTTTCGGTAGAAAAATGTCTCGGCCGAAGGCCGGTTGCTCTTAAATTACAGGCTCGCTATCGCTCGCCAGGAAAAAATAGACACCTAAATGGCACGGAAGGTCTTAAAATTGACTGAAATGGGGCGAAAATTCTTAAAATCGACAAACTAATGGGGCGAACGTCTTAAAATGTCAAAATCAATGGGGTTAAACATGAGGGAGAAAGGGGTCCAGAAAAAAATCCCTCGAGTGGAAACCTCCCCTTAAATAAATATTTTCATATTTATTCACCAACCCACCAATTAATTTACAAATAAACCTAACTAATGAAATCAATGAAACTAATAAATACATGTGGTACTCCAAGGACTCGAACCTAGGATACTCACACCGACATTCGACGCACTAACCATTACGCTATAAAGACAGTTATGAGACCATTGTTATAGGTAGGCCACAAATACCAACTTGAGCCTCTTATTATAACATAAACACAAAGACAACTGTAACTTCAGTAAACGAGCTGCTATTTATACCATATGGCAAGCTCAAACACTAAATAGTGATTATTAACCCTTTCAAGCTCCAATACGCATTTCTGTTTTGTTTTCTGGTAATTATTAGACAATTTTATTCAGATTACGAAGTGTATATGGAAGTCAGAGGGTTGATTGAGAGTGTCTTTACCCTTTAAATACTCACAGATCCTTCCTAAGCTGCATGAAATCGTCTAATGATAGCCAAAATATACTGCTAAAACGCGTCAGAGCTTCAAGGGGTTAAGTAACACCCCGTTCTTAACATTAATCATCAATTACAAACCCCAATGTACAGACCATTTGCTCTAGCCCTTTTTGAGATATAGAAAATAGGGATCGAAGATTTTGTGGCACACCGGTACCTATCAGAAATGTACTGACGAACATAAAGCGGAGATTGCAGGTACCAATCGAACAATCAGGGAGGTATACAGGTATTTGATAAAGAGTTGCTGGAACTCATGTTTCATTTGTCTGGCTTCCCTTACTGTTTCTGTTTGTCCGTCACCCACACAGAGTGATCCAACTAGCTCTCACAAACACCTCCTCCTGGTATCTACTTCACTACACTAAACAAGCACATCACATTTATTTCTGACACCAAATAAAATGAAAATATATGCACAAATAAACTCACTAAACTTATTAACATTCCCTGAATTTGGCCCTGTCACTCTTTCACCTCTAGAGGATTTGTCACAGGCAGCTCTGCCTTTTGTTTCCCTCATTCACATAGAAAACAAAGCATATTCAAAACGGACAATAAACAAGGTAAGACAAATAGACAATAACATAGGCAAAACAATTAAACAACAAAATAAAACAATGACAAAACAGACAATAAATAGGTAAGACAATGACAAAACAATAAAAGAGGTAAGACAATTGCAAAACAAACAATAAAAAGGTAAACAGAAAAAAAAAAGTAAGACAATGACAAAACAATACAAATGGTAAGACAATGAAAACAAAACACAATAAGAAAGACAAGACAATGGCAAAACAATAAAAGGTAAAACAATGACAACACAGACAATCAAAGGGTAAGACAATGACAAAACAGAGTTTAACAAGTAAAACAAACACAGAAAAAGAGGCAAAACAATGGCAAAACAGACAATGAAAAAGGTAAAACAAACAGACAGTATATAAGATAAGACAATGACAAAACAGGCAATATGAATTTAAGACTATGACAAAACAGACAACAGGTAAAACAAACAGATAATAAAAGAGGTAAAACAAAGACAATAGAAAAGTAAGACAATGACAAAACAGACAACAGGTAAAACAAACAGATAATAAAAGAGGTAAAACAAAGACAATAGAAAAGTAGGACAATGACAAAAACAGACAATCGAGAAAAGTCAACAGAGGAGGAAGTCGTGTCTCCACCTCCGCGTCATTTTCATTACGGTTACATTTAGACGATTATTTTAGCTTATAATCAGCCTCTAGGACTCGAAGGGGTTAAGGCGATCTCAATATACCCTCTGAATAACATAGGTCCTTCTTTAACGGCCTAACATCGTCTAGTCTTAGCCAGAATCAAAGGTTAACGGTACCATCGTGTTGAAGTGGTTGAAAGTGAAAATATAAGAAAACACAATACCTAAAGGAAGAAGACTAGACAAAAACCAAGAACATATAGCAGTAAATAACAAGATGGACAGTAAATAACAAGATGGGCAGTAAATAACAAGATGGACAGTAAATAACAAGATGGGCAGTAAATAACAAGATGGGCAGTAAATAACAAGATGGGCAGTAAATAACAAGATGGACAGTAAATAACAAGATGGGCAGTAAATAACAAGATGGACAGTAAATAACAAGATGGACAGTAAATAACAAGATGGACAGTAAATAACAAGATGGACAGCAAATAAAGACAAACAGTATTACGAACCAAAAAAAACAAAAATACACTAAAAATGGCAAGAAAAATTACGATATCGACAATTATAGAAGTCACAGAGAATAACAGTCTAGAAAATGAGACAAATATAGAAATAATAATATACATAAAATCTATGACATTCAGAGACAGATAAAAAAAAACGACAATATAAACGAGAAAAATTACAAGACAAACAAGATAAATACAGAAATGCCAAGGCAAGTGGACAGAGGTAAAATGATTCTCCTTCACATCTTTTTCGCCAACTTCGTTTGTTTATCATCTATGAAATATTAGGGGTTCTTTACCCCTGCGCAGCTTCTGGCTCTGTACAGGGGCACAGTGCGTCCTTGTATTGAGTATTGTTCACATGTGCGGGGAGGATCCTCTCACTTCTAGACAAAGTAGAAAGGAAGGCCTTTCGTATCATTAATTCCAGCCCACTCACCAACTCGCTGCAAACTCTCTCTCTCTCTTCGCCGCAATGTTGTATCTCTCTCGCTATTCTATCGCTACTACAATAATCAGTGCTCCTCAGAGCTCTCCCAGTGCATACCACCTCCTCTACGTAGGGTACGTGGTACCCGTCTTGCAACACAATCCCACTCCTACTCTGTGCAACTCTCCAACCCAAGAGTGAAACGTTAATCTGTCTTTCTTCTATTCAACAGCTGAGCTCTGGAACTCTCTCCCAGAATCAGTTTTCCCTCTTATTACTTAAATTGCTTCAAACTCCGTGTGTCCAGGCATTTTAGCCCGAACGTCCCTTGATTTTGGCCCTGTCACTCTTTCAACTATGGGGGAGGCACTCGCTACAGGCAGTTCTGCCTTTTGTCTCCCTCACTCACATAGAAAACAAATATATAAATATGTGTGTGTGTGTGTGTGTGTGTGTGTGTGTGTGTGTGTGTGTGTGTGTGTGTGTACTTTAAATATGAAGTTGGCAAGGAAAAACAAATATTTAAGCATAAGACAAGAATCGACAAGGCAGAAAAAGAAAAAATAACAACAACTACAAAAAAGGATAAGATTACATAACACAAGAAAAAAAACCTAGAAAAACAACGGCAAGACGCGAAAAGTACAGAGGAAGATCGTCCCTCCACCTCCCCATCTTTATCGGAGACTCCGCTTTTCATATCATCTATAAAAGTTGGCAATATGTATGCAAATTCAATTCTGCCGTATTTACAACTGCAGCCAGTGGACGTTCTCGCCTCTCTCTCTCTCTCTCTCTCTCTCTCTCTCTCTCTCTCTCTCTCTCTCTCTCTCTCTCTCTCTCTCTCTCTCTCTCTCTCCTGAGCATCAGTGTTTTAGAAGGCAAGCATCCTCGAGGGGTCGCTAGATCTGTTCCTTGAATTCCTTTGTACTCCTTTTGTGCTCTCTCTCTCTCTCTCTCTCTCTCTCTCTCTCTCTCTCTCTCTCTCTCTCTCTCTCTCTCTCTCTCTCTCTCTCTCTCTACCTCATTATTCGATTTCTATGGTTTCTTCATAAATTCACAATATTAAAAATCCCTCTCTACTGTAAGCCCCTAACTTCCTCCATGTGCATCCAAGTAACATACAGTCTATTTCTCACCGGGATTAATATAGATTACTAGTTGTTGTTGTTGTTGTTGTTGTTCCCCAAGCTGCCTGGCCGAACAGCCCCAAGGCCCCGAGCAAGGCCAAGGCCATAACCGAGCGCCCCCACATTACTAGTTAATGTTATTTACTGTATACATTCCTTTGCCATCAATTATATAATGTACAGTCGCACTAATAAGTGATGTCTCGGCACCAACTATGTTTTGATCAATAATTTGTATCAGCAATATCTAAGCTTCATTTCTTCATACCGAGTGAAATATACAAACATGTTCCTACACTTACCACTCCTATTCAACATCTGACAGACGTTAATCCAGCACAGAACGAGCCAAACGTAGTGACAGCTGGGACATGACTTAAGCCGGATCACACGAGCGCTTTTTCCCTCAACATTTATCGCTTAACACTGATCTGGCAGCTTTATGGTGTCAACATTTATCCTTAACACTGATCTGATAGCTTATGGTGTCAACATTTATCCTTAACACTGATCTGATAGCTTATGGTGTCAACATTTATCCTTAACACTGATCTGATAGCTTATGGTGTCAACATTTAAAATATTTCTGCTATCAAAGTTAATTTATCATCAGTCTAGTTTCCGATACAGTGCAAAATAATCCAGAAATGTAGGCAGACATTTTTTGATCATCGAATGTTGACTAAAAAAGCTCTCGTGTGGTACTGGCTTTATTAACGCGACCGTACACATACACAGCTAAAATATAAGTTGATATATTTAACATGACTAAGGTTTATTGTCAAGATTGGCACTAAACATCGCTTGGGACCTTGAGATACTTATACCCATTAAGGGGAGAGAGGTCGCTTTTCTGGTCCCCTTCTCCCTCATGTTTAACCCCATTAGTTTTCAGATTTTAAGACGTGCGGCCAATTAGTATGGCGATTTTAAGACCTGTCGCCCCATTTATTTATCAATATTAAGACTTTTAGTGTCGTTTTAGGCGTCGATTTTTTCCTGGCGAGCGATAGCGAGCCTGTAATCTAAAGAACCGGACTTCGGCCGGAACAATTTTCTATCAAAAAATGTACAAATTTATCTTCAAAGAGGGTCTTGGAGGGCATTTTTTTAAGCTTGATGGAGGTCTAGGGAGGAAACTAAAAATTAGAATAAAAATGTACATAAATGAGCAAATAAATACGCTCACCCCCCCCCCCCCCCTTAAATTTCCAACCTCACTCAAACCCCAACTATAAGCCACCTATTTCAGTGGAGCGAATCATGCATAGACTATAATATACGTTACTGTGTTGGATATTTGTCAGAGAGTGAGATATTGTGCTTAAGGGGGAGGCAGACCGTTTTTCTGGACCCCCCCTTCTCCCTAATGTTTAGCCCCACTAGTTTTGAGATTATAAGACGTTCGGCCCATTAGTTTGGCGATTTTAACACCTTTCGCCCCATTTCGTTGTCAATTTTAAGACCTTTCGTGCCATATAGGTGTCGATTATTTCCTGGCGAGCCTGCAATTTTAAGAGGAATCGGCCTTCGGCCGGGACATTTTTCTACTGTTTTTCTAAGCTTGATGGAGGTATAGGGAGGAAACTAAAAATATATATGAATAAATGAATTAATAGACCAAACAAACGGCCAGTCTCTCCTTAATATACTGTATAGTGGCATTAACATATTGACATTATCTAGCTACAAACTTGGACAATCTTCTCTCGCTCTTCTTACACTCCTCTCTCTCTCTCTCTCTCTCTCTCTCTCTCTCTCTCTCTCTCTCTCTCTCTCTCTCTCTCTCTCTCCTTCTTCTTCCGTCTTCTCCTTCTTCTTCTTCTTCTGCGCTATTTTTATTTTCAACTTTCCTATATTTGGGGTTTGCTATCCCTACTAGAATTAAGTCCTGACCACTTTGTTGGAATTATAAAGTCTGTGTGGTCAGTGTATCTAAGTAAAAATACAGCTCTCTCTCTCTCTCTCTCTCTCTCTCAAGACAATAAATCCCAGGGAAGCAAAACAATGAACCGTCCAATATTTTCAGTGATAAGCAACCTAGCCAAACATATTTTTTCGTATATATTATCAGTTGGATGATAGACAATTCAGGTGAGAGAGAGAGAGAGAGAGAGAGAGAGAGAGAGAGAGAGAGAGAGAGAGAGAGAGAGATAGTTTAATATGAGAGTTTAAGAGAGAGAGAGAGAGAGAGAGAGAGAGGATTTTAAGATGAGAGATAGATAGAGAGTTTAAGATGAGAGAGAGAGAGAGAGAGAGAGAGAGAGAGAGAGAGAGAGAGAGAGAGAGAGAGAGTATATATGAATGTGACGGAGATAGTGGGGAAGTTTGGACAGTAAGGCGGTCGTAAATCAGAAGTCATGAATATTGTCCTCTCCTGCCAGCTTTAAGAGGTCACATTCACCGAGGTCACACCTTGAGTCACCTTTAGTCACTTTGGGTCACCTTTAGTCATACATTGAGTCACCTAGGTCACACCTTGAGTCACACTTTGATTCATATTGAGTCACCCTTTTAGCCATACCTTGAGTCACCTTTAGCCATACCTTCAGTCAGCTAGGTACCTTGTGTCATTTTGAGTCACTTTGAGTTACCCTTTTAGCCATACTTTGACTCATCTTTAGTCACACCTTGAGTCACCCTTGGTCATACCTTAAATCACCTTTAGTCATACCTTCGAGTAACCTTTAGTCTCACCTTGAGTCACCTTTAGTTTGACCTTGAGTCACACCTTTAGTCACACCTCGAGTCAAACCTTGAGTCACCTTTAGTTATACCTTGAGTAACACCTTGAGTCCCCTTTAGTCATACCTTGAGGAATCTTTAGTCATACCTTGAGCCACACCTTGTGTCACCCTAAGTCATACCTTTAGTCATACATTGAGTCACCTTTAGCTAATTTTTAGTTTGACCTTTAGTCACACCTTTAGTTGCACATTTAATCATAATTTTAGTTACTTTTAGTTACAGTTTTTAGTCACACTCGCAGTTATGTGCTTAATAACACCCTTAGTCACTCCTTCAGTCCATTCCTTTAGTCACATTTTAGTCACGCCATTAATCACACCTTGAGTCACACAATTAGTCGCACCTATAGTTCGTCTCCTACCTATGTTCACCTATGTAGGGTTCGCCACTCTGCTAGTGGCACCGAGGAGCGCACCGCCCTTCGTTGTGATCTGAACTGAGTCACAGATTTAGTCACCTTTCATCACACCTTTAGTCACATCCATCTACCCATGCCACTCTTGGTTGGGAAAACAAAATATAGACAAAACTATACTCTGTTTCTTTTCAGCTGACGATAAATTGAATCCCTTAGTTGGTAATGCATCGATACTTACTGGACAAATATGAAACAACTATGTCTCAGCATCATATTAACCCTTTGAAGCTCTGATGCGTTTTAAAAGTATATTTTTGGCTATCATTAGACGATTGTATGCAGCTTAGGAAGGATCGGTGGGTCTTAAAAGGGTATAGACTATCTCAATCAACCCTTTGACTTCCATACACCCATCATAATCTGAATAAAATCGTCTAATAATAGCCAGAACAAAAAAAGAAAAAAAGTGCGTAATCGATCCTCAGAGGGTTAAGACCAATATTTTATAATCAGCACCATATTTCACTACAAAACGGTCAAAATAACGGAGAAATCTTGATGGGGCCTTTGCAATTTACCGTCAGTTGTAAAGAAACTGAATATAGTTGCCAGAGGTATAAGAAACAAGGATCGGAGTAAACACAGTGATATATGTGCGAAGGATGACATTTAAGATATATACGGGAAGAGAGATAAAGGTGAATTAAGGTGTATGTGTGAGGAAATTAAGAGGAAGAAATGAGGTGAAATAAAGGACAACACAAAATAATTAGGTGAATTAAGGTGCATGTGTAAGGTAATTAAGAGGAAGAAATGAGGTGAAATAAAGGATAACACAAAATAATTATGGAAAGAAACTAAGAAAGATGTAGAGAATGAGGAAAAGGGAGATGACGGGTTAAGAAAACAATATACGAAACTGGAAATTGAAGGAAAACTGAAGGAAAATGAAACACAGGAGGTGGAGGAGGTAAGACGAAGAAGAAAGAGATAAAAAAGAGAAGGCAAAAACATTACGGACTACGAGGAAGAGATGGTGGACGAAAACCAAAAACGATAACGAAGGAAGAAAGGACAGAGGAAGTAACACAAGAGATGTAGAAGAAGAGACAGATGTTCAAGATAAAAGATGAGGAACAAGCCAAGAAGATGATGGAGAAAGAGTAAGAGACCACAGAAAAGGTGGAAGAGAAGAGGAGGAGGCAAAAAAGATGATGAGAAATTAAGAGGGTATGGAGAAGGTATAAACACAAAAGAGAAGAAGGCAAGAAGATGATGAAGCAGAAAGAAAAGATAGAAGAGGAAGAGGAGGAGGAGGAGGAAGACGAAGAGATGGAGGAGGAAGTAAAAGAATGAAAAAGGCCAGAAGATATTGGAACAAGAAGAAAAGAGAGAGGAGGAGGAGAACAAGGAAGACAAAGAGATGGAGGGTTCAGAAGAAAGAGGCCAGAAGATGATGATGGAGGAGGAAGAAGACAAGAAGAAGAAAGACGAATAGATGGAGGAGAGGAAGAAAGACGAAGAGATGGAGGAGGAAGTAGAAGAAATAAAGAGGAAAGAAGATAATGGAGAAGGAAGAAAAGATACGAGGAGGAGGAGGAGGAGAACAAGAAAGACGAAGATATAGAGGAGGAAGCAGAAGAAAAGAAAGAGGCCAGAAGAAGATGATGGAGAAGGAGGAAGAGATAAGAGACTGGGGTGCTAAGAGCTTCACCCTCTATCGCTTCCTGCTGGATTCCGGTCATAGTGGGGGAGAAGTGGGGGAGGGGGTGGGAGAAGTGGGGGAGGGAAATGTGGGGTGGGGGGAGAGATGGGGGTGGGGGTGGGGGTGGGGAGAAGTGGGAAGGGGGAGGAGGGAAGAAAAACGATGGAAGGAGGGGAAGGATACGGGGACAGGTGGGAGGGGGGAGAGAGAAGTGGGGGTGGGAGGAGGGTAGAAAAAACGATGGACGGAGGGGCAGGATAAGGGGAGAAGTGGGGGCTGGGGGGGAGAGATAACTGGAGGTGGGAGGAGGGAAGAAAAACGATGGAGGGAGGGGATGGATAGGGGGATAGGTGGGAGGGGGGAGAGAGAAGTGGTGGTGAGGGGGAGGAGGGAAGGAAAAACGATGGAGGGAGGGGAAGGATAGGGAGACAGGGGAAGGATGGTGGTGGAGCTGTGTTGGGGGAGAAAACAAACAAAAGCGATGGAGGGATAAAGGACAGGAAGAAAGATGAAGGCAATAGAAATATAATGAGGAGAGGTAGAGTAACACAACGACTAAAGTGGGGAAATATGCTATAAAATACAAAGGAATAAAGATCCAATCACATCATCCACATGTAATACGACCCTTACGAAGCTGTTTGTATCCTGTCAACCTACTAGAAGACTTAACAAAATAACCAGGTACTCTATCCGCTACTGAAACTGGTCAAGACAAGCATGAAGGAATCACAATTTCCACGGAAAAGCTAACAAGGATTTTTTACTAGCAAAGTTGAAAAGTAGAGCTGTTTTGCAAAAATATAACTAATATCATAAAAATGTATCTTTAATTTGAAGTTTCATAATGTTCCACGAGAGAGAGAGAGAGAGAGAGAGAGAGAGAGAGAGAGAGAGAGAGAGTAACTTGAATCATTAGAGAGTGTAAAAAGGTGAGCCCCGAAGTTTAAAAGAGGGGAGTGTGATGAAGGGTAGGGGGTGGGGGGGGGGAGAGGGGGAATGGATAGGGAGACAGGGGACGTAGTGGTGGAGATGGGGTGGGGAGGAGGGGAGGGGAAGGGTGGAGCTGTGTTGGGGAGGAGGGGATGGGGGGGTTGTTGGGGAGAAATGGTATGTGAGGGTTCATCCGGGGGAGGAGAGGATGGGGTGAGGGAGGGGGATGGATAGGGAGACAGGGGAGGGGAGGGTGGTGGAGCTGTGTTGGAGAGGAGGGGATAGAGAATTGTTGGGGAAAGGTGTGATGAGTGGGTCGGGGGAGGAGTGAGGGAGGAGAGGGGGGGTGGATAGGGAGGAGAGGGGGGGGGTGGATAGGGAGAGAGGGGAGGTGGTGGAGCTGTGGTATGAGGAAGGGGTAGAGGGTTGTTGGGGAGAATAGGTGTGTTGAGGGTCGGCAGGAGGAGGAGGGGATGGATAGGACTACAGGAGAGGAGGGGGTGGTGAGATGTGTTGGGGAGGAGGTGATGGTGGAGAGTTGTTGGGGAAAGAAGGTGTGAGAGGGGTCGGCCGGGGAAGGAGTGAGGGAGAGGAGGAGGATGGATAGGGAGACAGGGTAGGGGAAGTGGTGGTGCTGTGTTGGGGAGGAGGGGAGGGAGAGTTGCTGAAGAGAGAAGGTGTGTGTGTGGGTCAGCCGGGGGTGGGGGGGGGGAGGGTTGAGGGAGGGGATTGATAGGGAGACGAGAGGGGAGGTGGTGGTGGTGGTGGAGCTGTTTGGGAGGAGGGGATGATGGAGAGTTGTTGGGGAGAGGAGAGGATGTGTGAGGGGTCGGCCGGGGGAGTGAGTAGGGAGGAGGGGGGAATCGATAGGGAAAGAGGGGAAGCGGTGGTGGTGGAGCTGTGTTGAGGAGATGGTGGAGAGTTGTTGGGGAGAGAAGGTGTGATGAAGAGTCGGCTGGGGAGGAGTGAGGGAGGTGGGAGGGGATGGATAGGGAGACAAGGGAGATGAAGAGAGAGAGAGGAGGTGTGGGAAGGTGACAGGAGGAAGGTAAAAAAGAGGGATGAAAACCTGAGGGGCTAGGGATAATGGGTATAAGATGGGGAGGGAGGATGAGGGGAGAGAGATGCGAGAAGTACGGGGAGTTATGATTGGGGAAAATGAGGTGGAGGCAGGGTGAACTGAGATGAACGTGAAAAGAGGGGAATAATGATTTTAGGATAAAAACAACACGAAAAGAAGAGTAAGAGAAGAATATATATTTATATATATATATATATATATATATATATATATATATATATATATATATATATATATATTATATACTGTATATATATTATTATACCAGAAAATACAGCAAGGTAGCCAGGGGAAATTAGTCTTCAACAGGGACATTTCTATACATATTTACCTATCATATGAGCGTCTGGAGATAATATTTTTGTTTGAAGGGGTTGTGGGGAAGCGATATGTTTTAGCCTTGGATGAGGGGAGGAAGGGAAGCCAAACTAATAATGCATTGCTCGAAAGGGTTGACTCAATCAAAACCGCCAATAACTAAACAAAATATCCTAATAAACCTAAAAAAAGTCGCACCAGAATGTGTTAAAAGTAGGGATAACGTACTGAGAAGAGTGTGTGAGTGAGAGCGAGTGGGAGGGAGGGAGGGGGGGGGGGGGGGGGGGGAGAGGGACAGATTTTAAGTTTGATTTGATATGCTTTTACGAACCCAGGGCTGCACTACACTGGCGCAAAAGGAGCCAGACGAGGAGAGAGAGAGAGAGAGAGTTGTAGTAAGGTAGTCTACACAATATGTCAGGATAAACACCGATTCTGAGGCTGCCTGTGTCGTTCATCAGTACACCGTCTCTGTCTCTCTCTCTCTCTCTCTCTCTCTCTCTCTCTCTCTCTCTCTCGTACAATCAGTGATGCATGTTAAACGTATCATACAAAATATCTGTCATTTCATTATTAAATACAGTACCGGTATATATGTTTTAATTTATTCGTGTAGTTATAATTATGTCTCTCTTGCGCCAGTTTCCATTGGCATATCCTGTACATATAGATTTTAGTTTCTTAAAATGATGTGTAATTAAAAAAAAAAAAAAAAAAACGCCTGAAATCTTTATCTTCCATCAGTTAAAAATGTTCCTTTTAATTGCATGCACAATTGTTTAGATTTTTTCCTCTCTCCGATTACTATTCAAATATTATGTTCCGTGGCAATGGCTATATCTAATTAATTGATTGTTGATATATTCACTCTTTCAGTATTATCTGCCAAAACAGTTTTAATAATTTAATAATTTATGTGTTCATTTGCCACATTCGATGCGTTCACTCTTTTACATTATGTATTGTAGGTAAATATTCAACATCAATCCTTGTTCATATCACAGCATTTATCCTATCTTCTCACATCATATATTTTATTCCACTTCAAGATCATCTTCAACCTCATACTGTACATTTCCAATTATTTCAGTGTTTAAGGTACCGGTATCCACTCTTTCTATATTGTCCATTTAAATGATCTGACTGATATCTCATTTATTTATTATCAAAATAATGCTGATTTTTATAATTATGTTAATTTTATTTAGCCTATATAGTGTTATCTCAATCTCGACTCATATTTTAGCTTTCATTTCTGATTATGTTTTCATTCTGAGTCGAGCGTATCTTCAACCTCATTCATTCTCCCTCTCAACCTCATTCTGACCTACCCACGCATTCTCCTCTTCACCATGTCAGTTTTTTTTGTTTCCCCTCCCCTCCCCTCCTCCCCCTCTCCACCCCCTCTTTCCCTCCCCTCCCCCCTCTTTCCCTCCCCTCCCCTCTTCCCTATCCCTTCCCCTCCCCTCTTTCCTGTCCACCCCGTCTTCCCTTCCCCTCCCCTCCCCCTTATCCCTTCCCCTCCCTCTTCTCTATCCCTTCCCCTCCCCCTCTTTCCTGTCCCTCCCCCTCTTTCCTATCTCTTCCCCTCCCCATCTTCCCTATCCTTCCCCTCCCCTCTTCCCTTCCCCTCCCCCTTATCCTTCCCCTCCCCCTCCCTCTTCTCTATCCCTTCCCCTCCCCCCTCTTTCCTGTCCCTCCCCCTCCCCCTCTTCCCTATCCCTTCCCCTCCCCCTCTTTCCTGTCCACCCCTCTTCCCTTCCCCTCCCCTCCCCCTTATCCCTTCCCTTCCCCCTCTTCCTTTCCCCTCCCTCTTCCCTCTTTGCTGTCCCTCCCCCTCCCCCTCTTTCCTGTCCACCCCTTGTTTCCCTTCCCTTCCCCCTCTTCCCTATCCCTCCCCCTCTTCCCTATCCCTCCCCCTCTTCCCTATCCCTCCCCCTCTTCCCCTGTCCCTCCCCCTCTTCCCCTCCCCTCCCCCTCTTCCCCTCCCCCTCCCCTCCCCCACTTTCACTCCCCTCCCCAGCATTGTGTAGCCAGAAGGTGAGGGGAAAGGGGGAAAAATGGAGGTGGAGGAAGGGAGGAGAGAGGACAGGGTCGCTTAAGTAGGTTGGAGAGAGAGAGAGAGAGAGAGAGAGAGAGAGAGAGAGAGAGAGAGAGAGAATACTTATATGGGTGAGTGAGACGCAGATACAGGTAGAAAGACAAACTAACAGCCAAACAGGACAAACATACAGCCAAACAGGACAAACATACAGCCAAACAGGACAAACATACAGCCAAACAGGACAAACATACAGCCAAACAGGACAAACATACAGCCAAACAGGACAAACATACAACCAAACAGGACAAACATACAGCCAAACAGGACAAACATACAACCAAACAGGACAAACATACAGCCAAACAGGACAAACATACAACCAAACAGGACAAACATACAGCCAAACAGGACAAACATACAGCCAAACAGGACAAACATACAGCCAAACAGGACAAACATACAGCCAAACAGGACAAACATACAACCAAACAGGACAAACATACAGCCAAACAGGACAAACATACAGCCAAACAGGACAAACATACAGCCAAACAGGACAAACATACAACCAAACAGGACAAACATACAACCAAACAGGACAAACATACAGCCAAACAGGACAAACATACAGCCAAACAGGACAAACATACAACCAAACAGGACAAACATACAACCAAACAGGACAAACATACAGCCAAACAGGACAAACATACAACCAAACAGGACAAACATACAGCCAAACAGGACAAACATACAGCCAAACAGGACAAACATACAACCAAACAGGACAAACATACAACCAAACAGGACAAACATACAACCAAACAGGACAAACATACAACCAAACAGGACAAACATACAACCAAACAGGACAAACATACAGCCAAACAGGACAAACATACAACCAAACAGGACAAACATACAACCAAACAGGACAAACATACAACCAAACAGGACAAACATACAACCAAACAGGACAAACATACAACCAAACAGGACAAACATACAACCAAACAGGACAAACATACAGTACACCATGACTGAATAGGCTAGCTGAGAAGACAGAAAGTAGATATTTACTAATTATATATATAATTAAATAAATAAATAAATATATAAATACATAAATATATATATAAATAAATATATAAATCAATCCCCGTCTCTCTCTCTCTATTATCTCTCTCTCTCTCTCTCTCTCTCTCTCTCTCTTCTCTCTCTCTCTCTCTCTCTCTCTCTCTCTCTCTCTATCTATGTTATCTGCGTCAGTACTAGCTTATAATAATTGTAAACTCACTCTTTTTAACTTTGGGGGAGATACTTGTTACAGGCAGCTTTGCCTTTCGTCCCCTTCATACACGTGAAAAACCCCTGTTCAATATAACCATAAATAACACCAAATAATCATGACAAACCCTATAGATATATAAGTTAGTACATCATTATATATGTGCATTAAGAACATGAAGCCAAATACATAAACATGAAGTGAAAGCTTAAGCTAGGAATGATATTTAATTTGAAGCGCATACAAGCTATTTATTGCTTGCTTTCATATGTCGTTGTAAAATATAAGTACAAAGGGTGCTTATCTACCCTTAAGGGGAGGTTTCCACTTGAGGGATTTTTTTTCCGAACTTCCTTCTCCCTCATGTTTAACCCCATTGTTTTTGAGATTTTAAGACGTTTGCCCCATTAGTTTGGCGATTGTAATAGCTTTCGCCCCATTTCTGTCAATTTTAAGACCTTTCGTGCCATTTAGGTGTCGATTTTTTCCTGGCGAGCGAAAGCGAGCCTGTAACTTAAGAGGAATCGGCCTTCGGCCGGGACATTTTTCTACCGAAAAATTTACATATTTATCTAGAAAGGGGGTCTAGGGGATGTAATTTTAAGCTTGGTGGAGGTCTAAGCAACACACTAGAAACCTCCCCTTAAGATACTAAACTTGACGGAACGCCTCTCTTCCTTCCGTGTCCACAAATATATCAATATAAATCACAATGGACGTTTTCTAAAGTGCTCTACTACTACTACTACTACTATATTCACCACAGAACAAAATATATATATATATTGTGACGCACCCAGTGCGTGGCAACTTAACCTGATTGTACTCCTTGGTACTCCACTGTATCGCCGCGGTGCCGTGTACCGTGTGCCGTGTTGGCTGCTTATATTGAGTGTGACAACGTATAACTATGTTCTTTGTATCTCTGCAAAGGTCTCGTCATTTGCTAACCAGTGGTGGGTTTTGTTTTAAGCCATGTCGAGACCTTCCATTTAATATGTAGTATCAATAGAGAAGTTGATAGATGAGATGATAGGAATTCAGAGAGAGAGAGTGAGACTTCAGAGCGAGAGGGTAGCAATGGTTGCCAGACGTATGGACCGGTTGGCAGCCCTGCGCTTATAGCTAGGTGCGACAGGGTTGGTAGTACATTGCCGCCTGCATATGCTGCCTGGCTGCCCATGTTGTCGTACTGCACATTGCATGGAGGCTCGCTGTGTGTTCCATGATCAGGTTGCCTAGAACCTTTGAGACTCTAACATCCCTTGCCCTCTCTCCCAATTTCTCACGGTTGCACTCTTTCTCTCTGACGACATTACTCTCATTTCATTCTTCTCTCTATTTAAATGCATACCCTTCCCTTGAGGTCCTAAAGGAGTTTCAGCACTCACCTCTCGTATTACTCTTAGGACAAGCATATATTTACATGTATTAGATTTAAGGGGTTAATGTGAACAGCGATCTTCTTGATGAGGATAGTTGGTGAACGTTCTACATGTTCACGAGTTATATGCCCAGCTCATCATCCAATTTGTGACTAGACTAGTGCCATGTGTAAGAGCCCGACCATGCCCAGGAGTTGTCTGTAGAGGGGCGAGGACTTAGCCTTGATTTGCCTACCGAGCCAGGAGCGACTGTAGTACCAGAGACTACAGCTCGCTCGTAGTGCCGGTATAGTAGAGTAACGTAATTTATCTGTCCTTGTGTTCTCTACAGTCTTTTCCTGGGTTCTCGCTTTCGGTGCTGGGACTCGTTGTTCCTGTGACTTGGCCTGCTAGCTAGAACACATGGGGATGATGAGTGGGTGATATCTTTATTTTACTATGCATTGCAGCTCTCTTTAAGTTTATGTATGTAACACTTTACAATACACATTACTCACACACTAGACAACACTATTAATACTTTCATGTATCAATTAACTGCACTGTCGTTTTGCTGCTGTGTCCGGAGTTCTGTTGCGTAGGGCGCATACAGACTCAGAGGGGAGACAGAGTGAGAGAAGCGAAGTAGCCTATGCGGTAGTAGGCTACCGGCGCAGTACTGTTGCCTGCAACCTTTTAGTTATTCCAAGTATAGATTCATTATTACAATAAGTGACTACTGTTTATGTTCCTTCCATGTGTATTATTAGGTATCTACTGGATCACGAACATCTTGTATGCTACATGCTAGTGCATGTTAGTAGGGGACAGTTATTCTAGTGCACGCGCTTTCAAGTAGGCGTGTACATTTGTCATTTAGCATTTCACTGTCATACCTTTAGCCTGCTTCTATTCTACATTATTAGAGGCTTAATATTAACGTAGTTTCTTGAGTATTGCATTTCTTTAGTCATAACGTAACCTATAAATGTCTGAGGGAGTTTAGCCTCATAGCCTACCCCTGTTGTACACTTTCGCCGAGTTAAGGTACCTCGTTACCATAGACGATAACTCTGTAGGGCGTTGGTGCTTTTGTTGTCTGGAGCATATAGTATTTGGGACTGGAATCGAGCGTGTCGTTGTCACATAAGCCATTTCTGTCCTACGATCAAGAATCCCGAATATGTATTGCCGATCCAGCCGTAACAAAATGGCGACCTTGCACAAGATTCAGTAGTATCCTATCACATGTTTTTTGGAGAACTATTCTATGCTACCTAGTAGAGCTGGCTAGAATTTTCTTGCATATTGGAGGAATTTTTATTGTGTCATTATTGTATTGGTGGACTTGCAGATTGTTTCGTTAGGTGTCTAAGAGTAGAGTCATTCAAGCATCTTTAACATTTTTTGAGTCGAGACTGCAATTAGTAATAAGCACTTCTTTTTTTTTATGAACAGCAATTGTATAACCAGCACTATGTCTAATGACTCATCATTTACGGGGGAGGATAACACGGTACAGCCTAGTAACCAGCAAGTACAACAGATGTTTAGGGAGGGGAGTGTTATAAGTGGAGAGAGGGATGCCCGGGCATTTTTGCAGACACCTTTGACCGAACAGCGCCTGCAGGCTATTGATTGTTACGGTCTTCGCTGTTTAGCCACGGTTTTGGGGCGGGACTGTCCTGACAGTTGGCCCAAGAAGAATTTGGTGGCATGTTTGTTGGGTGATGGCGATGGGGCGGTGGGTGGAGTGGGGTCTTGGGGGGTTCCCTCCAAGCCTCCATTCCACTCTACCCCTGAGCTGGGCCCTCAGCCAGCGAGTCTTAGCACGATGCAGCAGGAGGGTTCTCAAGGGCAAGCTGGCTTACCCGTAAACACGTCTCGGTGTGGATCCCCCATTTTGTGCTCTCCCCCCCCAGGCCTGTCTCCTGAGATGTTATTTCAGCTAGAACTAGCTAAGTTTAAGCTGCAGGAGACTCAGATACAGATACAACAGGCTAGTATAGAACGCATAGAGGTTGCTAGAATCCAAGCCAATCAGGATGCAACCAGGTACCAGGCTGAAATGGATGTCGAGAAGTCTAGAGTAGAGACCACGGGGCGTCATCTCGGTGGTGGGCACCGGGTTACAGACTCACTTTCGCATTTAATTAAGTTAGTACCCGCATTTGATGAGACAGCAGTGACTGAGTTTTTTGCTCGTTTCGAAAAGAAGTGTCGTGAGTATGACTGGCCGGAGGTTAAATGGGCAGCATTAGTTTCATCACGTCTAGTGGGTAAGGGGTTGAAAGCCTACGATGCACTGTCACTGGACGAGAGTGTAGTGTATGGACTGGTGAAGGAGGCTGTGCTCCGGGCCTACGAACTGCAACCCGAAACTTATAGATTGAAGTTCCGTGGCGTGAATAAGAAGAGCGACGTCAGTTTTATGGAGCACGCACGGGACTTAACAGATGCAGGTAATAACTGGTTTCGGTCCGAGCACGCAGAGTCGGCTGAGGAAATTAAGCAACTTTTCTATCTGGAACAGTTTTACCAATGTACTGGAACCGATCTAACGCTGAACATTAAGGAAAAATGTCCCAAGACGGTAGAGGAGGCTGCCAAGATGGCAGACCTCAGATTATCATTGATTCGTGGTTGCGGTGCCGCTCAGAGGGCTGAGTCAGGGCAGAAGGGGCGCTATACCCCACCCACCAGAGTTTTTGATAATAACAAATCTTATGACACACATAACCACACTAAATGCATTGCACCTAATAACACCTACAAACACAAGCCTCTCCCGTTTACTAAAGGTCAGGCCCCTTCTTCGCCCGCACAAGGGAAGAAGCCCATTGGGGATGTGAAATGTTACAAATGTCAGAAGCTAGGCCATTATTCACGTGAGTGCCCTAGTAACACTCCCGCTAAGCCGGTGTCATTGGTTCACAGTATCGGTGTGTCTCTGAAGGCTGCAGCAACTGCCCGGGGTAGGTTGTCAGCAGCTGAGGCACACGCGGTAAAGAAGCGTACGGAAGGCTCGACACCTGTCCGGGACACTTTCTGTGACCATCGGGGACACGGGTTTGTGAGCTGGGGGAGTGAACTACGGAGGGTTGACTTGCTGAGGGATACGGGGGCTTCGCAAACTTTGTTGAGGAACTTCACAGGGAAACCGATAAATGCGGCCAGAGTTGTTGTGGTGCAGGGTATAAATGCTACGAGGTCATACCCACTTGTGAGGTTGGAGTTGAGAGTGGGAGAGGTGTGCAGGGAGCTGGATGTAGGGATCGTTGAGTGTTTGCCAGTTGAGGGCGTCGACCTTCTTCTCGGCAACGACTTTGCGGTGCCCACTTCCGGGACTCCACCCTTAGTCGTTGCCGAGAGGGCGGCCGACGTGGATGGTGAGAATCGGGGATGGGTTGGGAGGTGCCAACAGGATAAGATGGCCTGTGTGGTAACCCGATCTCGCTCTGCGGCTCCTGCACAGCCTAGCACTCAACCTCGGGGACAGTGGAGGAAGGATCAGGAGAAGGTTGCTAAGGGCAGGAAAAGGGACATTGATTCTGCTGCACTTCTCGGTGATTCGGTACTTGGACCTATAATAAACACGGGAGTTGACTCTGGCCCAGATATGGTGTGTAACAAGGCAGAGTTGGGTAAGACTTCGCGTGAGGCAAGAGCTGTAGCGAGAGCCACTAAGGCAGTAGAGCCTACTAGCCGGGGTAATGTCTTATTACAAAACCATCTTGATGCATTGACGCCCAGGGACATTAGTGAGCAGCAGCTGCAAGACGCTAGCCTAGCTCGTTATAGCAATGGTGCCATAGAGTTGGAGGAAGATGGGGATGCGAAGCCGGGAGATTTCTTTAGGCTCAACAGGATATTGTACCGCAGATTTCTAGACCCCAAATCGAAGTGGGAGGGCGGTGCGAGGGTAGTAGACCAGGTGGTTGTTCCAAATAAGTATAGAAAGTCCTTATTGTGTCTGGCGCATGATGTGCCGGTGGCGGGTCATTTGGGGGTAACCAAAACATTGGCGGCATTGGGCAGGTTTTTCTGGTGGCCTGGGGTCAAGGCTGATGTCTGTGCATGGGTGGCTGGGTGTGCGACCTGCCAGACAACGGGGAAGCCTAACCAGACCATCCCGAAGGCACCTTTGTTTCCCATACCTGTCACCGGGCCTCCGTTCAGCAAAGTTGTAGTAGATTTGGTTGGCCCTTTCCCGCCTACTAGTAGTGGCAATAAATTCCTGTTGACAATCATGGATGTGGCTACGAGATACCCGGACGCATACCCCATGAGAAACGGCTCGGCAAAGGCAGTTGTTAAAAACTTATTATTGTTCTGTTCCCGTTATGGATTTCCACGTGAGGTGCAGTCAGATCAGGGGAGCAATTTTACATCCAAATTGTTCAAGCAAACCCTTCAGTTGCACGGTATATGCTCTGTAGTGTCGTCAGCCTACCATCCCGAGAGTCAGGGAGTCTTGGAGCGGTGGCACTCGACCCTGAAGAGTATGCTACGCTGTTACTGTGCAGAACATGACACTGATTGGGATTTGGGTCTGCCGTATGTTCTGTTCGCTGCACGTGAAGTCCCAGGAGAGAGCCTGGGGTTCAGTCCAAATCAACTAGTCTTTGGCCATAATGTGAGAGGACCTTTAAGTATGGTGAAAGAGATCTGGGAGGGCGAAGAGAAGCCGGGGTCTGTACTTAAATATATCCTTGAGAGCCGGGAGAGACTTATAGGTTGCATGGCAGCGGCAGGTAATAACTTGGTTAATGCACAGGCGGTCATGAAGCACCAGTATGACGCCAAGGTGAAGCTTCGGGAGTTTTCGGTGGGTCAGGAGGTAATGTTGCTTTTACCTTTGCCTGGACACCCCCTTTCTGCCAAGTTTATTGGGCCGTATGTGGTGGCTAAGAAACTGTCCGACCTTGATTATCTCGTTGCAACACCTGACCGTAGAAAAAAACATCAGTTATGTCATGTTAACCTCATGAAAGAGTATGTGAGACGCCCCTCAGAGCCTCTCACTGTCCCTGTGCTGGCCTGCAGCGGCCAGGGTGGAGAAGGAGGTGGGGACAGTCATGCTGCTGAGGAGGATAGCTGGGACTGTGTCATTTCCGCGGAACAGTGGGCGGGGAATACTGAACAAGAGGCTAGGCAAGCTGTAAGTCACCTGCCTGAGCACCAGGGTGCTGCTGTCCTAGGCCTGTTCAGGTCATACCCCTCTGTTTTCGCCGAACACCCAGGTCTCACTACTCAGGTAACGCACGACGTGGACGTCGGTGATAATGTGCCCTTCAAGTCAGTGCCCTACCGTGTGCCCCCGGTAAAGTTGCCAGCTTTACGGGAGGAGTTAAAGTACATGGTTGAGAGAGGGATGATCACTGAAGGTTATGTGAAGTGGACATCACCCGTCACGTTGCAGCCAAAACCTGACGGCAAGGTGCGGTTCTGCATAGATTTTCGTAGGCTAAATGGCTTGACCACTACCAACCCTTACCCTTTGCCTCGAGTTGACGACAGCGTGGACAAGATAGGGAATGCAAAGTACCTTACTAAAATTGATCTTGTAAAAGGCTACTGGCAAGTACCCCTGTCGGACCGAGCTAAGCAAGTTTGTGGTTTTGTGGTAGATGGCAAGACCTACCAATGTAACGTAATGCCTTATGGGCTTAAGAACGCACCTGCCACGTTTCAGAACCTGATGAACGATATTTGTGACGAAATCCCTAACTGCACGGTCTACCTTGATGACGTGATAGTGTATGATGACAATTTTGAAAATCACCTAAGGCACTTAGAGACCCTGTTTGGGAAGTTGCACGATGCTGGGCTGGTGGTGAACCTGAGGAAGTGCGAGTTTGTAAAGGCTACTGTGCAGTATCTTGGCTTCGTGGTCGGGTTAGGCCGGGTGTGCCCCCCCCTGAGCAAGATACAGGCTATCAATATGTTTCCCAGGCCCACCACTAAGCGCCAGGTCATGCGGTTCCTAGGTATGATAGGCTATTATAGGCGCTTCATCCGGGGATACTCTACTGTCTTAGCACCGTTAACTGATCTACTGTCGAAGTCAGTGAAGTTCTGTTGGACTGCGGAGTGTCAGAGGGCTTTCGACCTAGTCAAGCACCTGCTGTGTACACATCCGATTTTGAGAGCCCCAGACTTCTCCAGGAGTTTTCAGCTGGCGACTGATGCCAGCGGTGTGGGTGTGCCGGGGCAGTGTTACTGCAGACTGATTCCGAGGGCTTGGAACACCCAGTGAGCTTCTTTTCTCGCAAGTTTAATTCGGCACAAAGGAATTACTCGACTATAGAGAAGGAGCTTCTTGCTATCGTTTTGTCGCTCAAACATTTCGAAGTTTATGTTCCAGCCTACGGCCCGGTAGTGACGATTTATACGGACCATCATCCCTTGAAATTCCTAAATCAGTTTCACAATCGGAATATGCGGTTGACCAGGTGGTCCCTAATGCTCCAAGAGTATAATCTCAACATTCAGCATATTGCCGGGAGTGAGAACGTGATAGCAGATTGTCTATCAAGGGTTGATGATCCAGGATAGTCGTGCACGGTGTGTGGGTTGAGCAGGAGTAAAATTAGGCTATCATAACGCCGTCCAAAAAGATTATAAAACAATAAAATAAACGAGAAAATTTGTTTTAGTTTTGTAAGTCTTTATTGTTGTAGCATGATGCATGCGATATTGTGTTTTATGTATAATTCACACTTCAGTTGTTGTGCACCTTTTGCAATTAGTGGCAGCTAAGGGTAGCAGGTCGGTTGGTTGCCTGTCAGATTTTGATAATGCTTCTAAGGTCGATTATCTAAAATCTTGGGGGGGCTGTGACGCACCCAGTGCGTGGCAACGCAACCTGATTGTACTCCTTGGTACTCCACTGTGCCGTGTGCCGGTGCGGTGCCGTGTGCCGGTGCGGTGCCGTGTTGGCTGCTTATATTGAGTGTGACAACGTATAACTATGTTCTTTGTATCTCTGCAAAGGTCTCGTCATTTGCTAACCAGTGGTGGGTTTTGTTTTAAGCCATGTCGAGACCTTCCATTTAATATGTAGTATCAATAGAGAAGTTGATAGATGAGATGATAGGAATTCAGAGAGAGAGAGTGAGTTAGACTTCAGAGCGAGAGGGTAGCAATGGTTGCCAGACGTATGGACCGGTTGGCAGCCCTGCGCTTATAGCTAGGTGCGACAGGGTTGGTAGTACATTGCCGCCTGCATATGCTGCCTGGCTGCCCATGTTGTCGTACTGTACATTGCATGGAGGCTCGCTGTGTGTTCCATGATCAGGTTGCCTAGAACCTTTGAGATTCTAACATCCCTTGCCCTCTCTCTCAATTTCTCACGGTTGCACTCTTTCTCTCTGACGACATTACTCTCATTTCATTCTTCTCTCTATTTAAATGCATACCCTTCCCTTGAGGTCCTAAAGGAGTTTCAGCACTCACCTCTCGTATTACTCTTAGGACAAGCATATATTTACATGTATTAGATTTAAGGGGTTAATGTGAACAGCGATCTTCTTGATGAGGATAGTTGGTGAACGTTCTACATGTTCACGAGTTATATGCCCAGCTCATCATCCAATTTGTGACTAGACTAGTGCCATGTGTAAGAGCCCGACCATGCCCAGGAGTTGTCTGTAGAGGGGCGAGGACTTAGCCTTGATTTGCCTACCGAGCCAGGAGCGAGTGTAGTACCAGAGACTACAGCTCGCTCGTAGTGCCGGTATAGTAGAGTAACGTAATTTATCTGTCCTTGTGTTCTCTACAGTCTTTTCCTGGGTTCTCGCTTTCGGTGCTGGGACTCGTTGTTCCTGTGACTTGGCCTGCTAGCTAGAACACATGGGGATGATGAGTGGGTGATATCTTTATTTTACTATGCATTGCAGCTCTCTTTAAGTTTATGTATGTAACACTTTACAATACACATTACTCACACACAAGACAACACTATTAACCTAGCAAGTGCTGACGTATTTGAGGTGTTTCCGTCACTAAAATATTCATTGTACCATTAATAGCATTAATAATTATCCATATGCGCCTATTATGGGTTGATTATAAAGGTATTAACCTGAAACAACAATAAAACGAGTGAAAACAGCGTTTGGATGGTCAAAATCGGAGATATAGCCCGCGAGTTGTATAATGTATGGGTGAGGCAAGCTACCTTCCCGCCAATTTTCCCCAAGGCCACTGCGACACAGTCGATCGATACTCTCTCTCTCTCTCTTGCACTCGATGGCCATCAGTGATGACAACACCCTGCTTGCAACTCGCACGAAAATATACCTCAGAATAAGGGAATAATAGGGAAAATAGGTGATAACTGAGGGATAGGAGGAAAGTGGGGAAGGAGGGGAGGTAGAGGACTGAGATTTTGCATGGCCCAGGGGCAAAAAAAAAAAAAAAAAAAAAAAAAAAAAAAAAAAAATAACAAAAATATTTTTTTTTCGATGTCAAAAGTTGATTTTTAATTTTACTTACTCAGGAGAGTCTTCCCGCAGCTCCCGGGTTAATACTTTCATGTATCAATTAACTGCACTGTCGTTTTGCTGCTGTGTCCGGAGTTCCGTTGCGTAGGGCGCATACGGACTCAGAGGGGAGACAGAGTGAGAGAAGCGAAGTAGCCTATGCGGTAGTAGGCTACCGGCGCAGTACTGTTGCCTGCAACCCTTTAGTTATTCCAAGTATAGATTCATTATTACAATAAGTGACTACTATTTATGTTCCTTCCATGTGTATTATTAGGTATCTACTGGATCATGAACATCTTGTATGCTACATGCTAGTGCATGTTAGTAGGGGACAGTTATTCTAGTGCACGCGCTTTCAAGTAGGCGTGTACATTTGTCATTTAGCATTTCACTGTCATACCTTTAGCCTGCTTCTATTCTACATTATTAGAGGCTTAATATTAACGTAGTTTCTTGAGTATTGCATTTCTTTAGTAATAACGTAACCTATAAATGTCTGAGGGAGTTTAGCCTCATAGCCTACCCCTGTTGTACACTTTCGCCGAGTTAAGGTACCTCGTTACCATAGACGATAACTCTGTAGGGCGTTGGTGCTTTTGTTGTCTGGAGCATATAGTATTTGGGACTGGAATCGAGCGTGTCGTTGTCACATAAGCCATTTCTGTCCTACGATCAAGAATCCCGAATATGTATTGCCGATCCAGCCGTAACAAAATGGCGACCTTGCACAAGATTCAGTAGTATCCTATCACATGTTTTTTGGAGAACTATTCTATGCTACCTAGTAGAGCTGGCTAGAATTTTCTTGCATATTGGAGGAATTTTTATTGTGTCATTATTGTATTGGTGGACTTGCAGATTGTTTCGTTGGGGGTGTCTAGAGTAGAGTCATTCAAGCATCTTTAACATTTTGTGAGTCGAGACTGCAATTAGTAATAAGCACTTCTTTTTTTTTATGAACAGCAATTGTATAACCAGCACTATGTCTAATGACTCATCATTTACGGGGGAGGATAACACGGTACAGCCTAGTAACCAGCAAGTACAACAGATGTTTAGGGAGGGGAGTGTTATAAGTGGAGAGAGGGATGCCCGGGCATTTTTGCAGACACCTTTGACCGAACAGCGCCTGCAGGCTATTGATTGTTACGGTCTTCGCTGTTTAGCCACGGTTTTGGGGCGGGACTGTCCTGACAGTTGGCCCAAGAAGAATTTGGTGGCATGTTTGTTGGGTGATGGCGATGGGGCGGTGGGTGGAGTGGGGTCTTGGGGGGTTCCCTCCAAGCCTCCATTCCACTCTACCCCTGAGCTGGGCCCTCAGCCAGCGAGTCTTAGCACGATGCAGCAGGAGGGTTCTCAAGGGCAAGCTGGCTTACCCGTAAACACGTCTCGGTGTGGATCCCCCATTTTGTGCTCTCCCCCCCCAGGCCTGTCTCCTGAGATGTTATTTCAGCTAGAACTAGCTAAGTTTAAGCTGCAGGAGACTCGGATACAGATACAACAGGCTAGTATAGAACGCATAGAGGTTGCTAGAATCCAAGCCAATCAGGATGCAACCAGGTACCAGGCTGAAATGGATGTCGAGAAGTCTAGAGTAGAGACCACGGGGCGTCATCTCGGTGGTGGGCACCGGGTTACAGACTCACTTTCGCATTTAATTAAGTTAGTACCCGCATTTGATGAGACAGCAGTGACTGAGTTTTTTGCTCGTTTCGAAAAGAAGTGTCGTGAGTATGACTGGCCGGAGGTTAAATGGGCAGCATTAGTTTCATCACGTCTAGTGGGTAAGGGGTTGAAAGCCTACGATGCACTGTCACTGGACGAGAGTGTAGTGTATGGACTGGTGAAGGAGGCTGTGCTCCGGGCCTACGAACTGCAACCCGAAACTTATAGATTGAAGTTCCGTGGCGTGAATAAGAAGAGCGACGTCAGTTTTATGGAGCACGCACGGGACTTAACAGATGCAGGTAATAACTGGTTTCGGTCCGAGCACGCAGAGTCGGCTGAGGAAATTAAGCAACTTTTCTATCTGGAACAGTTTTACCAGTGTACTGGAACCGATCTAACGCTGAACATTAAGGAAAAATGTCCCAAGACAGTAGAGGAGGCTGCCAAGATGGCAGACCTCAGATTATCATTGATTCGTGGTTGCGGTGCCGCTCAGAGGGCTGAGTCAGGGCAGAAGGGGCGCTATACCCCACCCACCAGAGTTTTTGATAATAACAAATCTTATGACACACATAACCACACTAAATGCATTGCACCTAATAACACCTACAAACACAAGCCTCTCCCGTTTACTAAAGGTCAGGCCCCTTCTTCGACCGCACAAGGGAAGAAGCCCATTGGGGATGTGAAATGTTACAAATGTCAGAAGCTAGGCCATTATTCACGTGAGTGCCCTAGTAACACTCCCGCTAAGCCGGTGTCATTGGTTCACAGTATCGGTGTGTCTCTGAAGGCTGCAGCAACTGCCCGGGGTAGGTTGTCAGCAGCTGAGGCACACGCGGTAAAGAAGCGTACGGAAGGCTCGACACCTGTCCGGGACACTTTCTGTGACCATCGGGGACACGGGTTTGTGAGCTGGGGGAGTGAACTACGGAGGGTTGACTTGCTGAGGGATACGGGGGCTTCGCAAACTTTGTTGAGGAACTTCACAGGGAAACCGATAAATGCGGCCAGAGTTGTTGTGGTGCAGGGTATAAATGCTACGAGGTCATACCCACTTGTGAGGTTGGAGTTGAGAGTGGGAGAGGTGTGCAGGGAGCTGGATGTAGGGATCGTTGAGTGTTTGCCAGTTGAGGGCGTCGACCTTCTTCTCGGCAACGACTTTGCGGTGCCCACTTCCGGGACTCCACCCTTAGTCGTTGCCGAGAGGGCGGCCGACGTGGATGGTGAGAATCGGGAATGGGTTGGGAGGTGCCAACAGGATGAGATGGCCTGTGTGGTAACCCGATCTCGCTCTGCGGCTCCTGCACAGCCTAGCACTCAACCTCGGGGACAGTGGAGGAAGGATCAGGAGAAGGTTGCTAAGGGCAGGAAAAGGGACATTGATTCTGCTGCACTTCTCGGTGATTCGGTACTTGGACCTATAATAAACACGGGAGTTGACTCTGGCCCAGATATGGTGTGTAACAAGGCAGAGTTGGGTAAGACTTCGCGTGAGGCAAAAGCTGTAGCGAGAGCCACTAAGGCAGTAGAGCCTACTAGCCGGGGTAATGTCTTATTACAAAACCATCTTGATGCATTGACGCCCAGGGACATTAGTGAGCAGCAGCTGCAAGACGCTAGCCTAGCTCGTTATAGCAATGGTGCCATAGAGTTGGAGGAAGATGGGGATGCGAAGCCGGGAGATTTCTTTAGGCTCAACAGGATATTGTACCGCAGATTTCTAGACCCCAAATCGAAGTGGGAGGGCGGTGCGAGGGTAGTAGACCAGGTGGTTGTTCCAAATAAGTATAGAGAGTCCTTATTGTGTCTGGCGCATGATGTGCCGGTGGCGGGTCATTTGGGGGTAACCAAAACATTGGCGGCATTGGGCAGGTTTTTCTGGTGGCCTGGGGTCAAGGCTGATGTCTGTGCATGGGTGGCTGGGTGTGCGACCTGCCAGACAACGGGGAAGCCTAACCAGACCATCCCGAAGGCACCTTTGTTTCCCATACCTGTCACCGGGCCTCCGTTCAGCAAAGTTGTAGTAGATTTGGTTGGCCCTTTCCCGCCTACTAGTAGTGGCAATAAATTCCTGTTGACAATCATGGATGTGGCTACGAGATACCCGGACGCATACCCCATGAGAAACGGCTCGGCAAAGGCAGTTGTTAAAAACTTATTATTGTTCTGTTCCCGTTATGGATTTCCACGTGAGGTGCAGTCAGACCAGGGGAGCAATTTTACATCCAAATTGTTCAAGCAAACCCTTCAGTTGCACGGTATATGTTCTGTAGTGTCGTCAGCCTACCATCCCGAGAGTCAGGGAGTCTTGGAGCGGTGGCACTCGACCCTGAAGAGTATGCTACGCTGTTACTGTGCAGAACATGACACTGATTGGGATTTGGGTCTGCCGTATGTTCTGTTCGCTGCACGTGAAGTCCCAGGAGAGAGCCTGGGGTTCAGTCCAAATCAACTAGTCTTTGGCCATAATGTGAGAGGACCTTTAAGTATGGTGAAAGAGATCTGGGAGGGCGAAGAGAAGCCGGGGTCTGTACTTAAATATATCCTTGAGAGCCGGGAGAGACTTATAGGTTGCATGGCAGCGGCAGGTAATAACTTGGTTAATGCACAGGCGGTCATGAAGCACCAGTATGACGCCAAGGTGAAGCTTCGGGAGTTTTCGGTGGGTCAGGAGGTAATGTTGCTTTTACCTTTGCCTGGACACCCCCTTTCTGCCAAGTTTATTGGGCCGTATGTGGTGGCTAAGAAACTGTCCGACCTTGATTATCTCGTTGCAACACCTGACCGTAGAAGAAAACATCAGTTATGTCATGTTAACCTCATGAAAGAGTATGTGAGACGCCCCTCAGAGCCTCTCACTGTCCCTGTGCTGGCCTGCAGCGGCCAGGGTGGAGAAGGAGGTGGGGACAGTCATGCTGCTGAGGAGGATAGCTGGGACTGTGTCATTTCCGCGGAACAGTGGGCGGGGAATACTGAACAAGAGGCTAGGCAAGCTGTAAGTCACCTGCCTGAGCACCAGGGTGCTGCTGTCCTAGGCCTGTTCAGGTCATACCCCTCTGTTTTCGCCGAACACCCAGGTCTCACTACTCAGGTAACGCACGACGTGGACGTCGGTGATAATGTGCCCTTCAAGTCAGTGCCCTACCGTGTGCCCCCGGTAAAGTTGCCAGCTTTACGGGAGGAGTTAAAGTACATGGTTGAGAGAGGGATGATCACTGAAAGTTATGTGAAGTGGACATCACCCGTCACGTTGCAGCCAAAACCTGACGGCAAGGTGCGGTTCTGCATAGATTTTCGTAGGCTAAATGGCTTGACCACTACCAACCCTTACCCTTTGCCTCGAGTTGACGACAGCGTGGACAAGATAGGGAATGCAAAGTACCTTACTAAAATTGATCTTGTAAAAGGCTACTGGCAAGTACCCCTGTCGGACCGAGCTAAGCAAGTTTGTGGTTTTGTGGTAGATGGCAAGACCTACCAATGTAACGTAATGCCTTATGGGCTTAAGAACGCACCTGCCACGTTTCAGAACCTGATGAACGATATTTGTGACGAAATCCCTAACTGCACGGTCTACCTTGATGACGTGATAGTGTATGATGACAATTTTGAAAATCACCTAAGGCACTTAGAGACCCTGTTTGGGAAGTTGCACGATGCTGGGCTGGTGGTGAACCTGAGGAAGTGCGAGTTTGTAAAGGCTACTGTGCAGTATCTTGGCTTCGTGGTCGGGTTAGGCCGGGTGTGCCCCCCCCTGAGCAAGATACAGGCTATCAATATGTTTCCCAGGCCCACCACTAAGCGCCAGGTCATGCGGTTCCTAGGTATGATAGGCTATTATAGGCGCTTCATCCGGGGATACTCTACTGTCTTAGCACCGTTAACTGATCTACTGTCGAAGTCAGTGAAGTTCTGTTGGGCTGCGGAGTGTCAGAGGGCTTTCGACCTAGTCAAGCACCTGCTGTGTACACATCCGATTTTGAGAGCCCCAGACTTCTCCAGGAGTTTTCAGCTGGCGACTGATGCCAGCGGTGTGGGTGCCGGGGCAGTGTTACTGCAGACTGATTCCGAGGGCTTGGAACACCCAGTGAGCTTCTTTTCTCGCAAGTTTAATTCGGCACAAAGGAATTACTCGACTATAGAGAAGGAGCTTCTTGCTATCGTTTTGTCGCTCAAACATTTCGAAGTTTATGTTCCAGCCTACGGCCCGGTAGTGACGATTTATACGGACCATCATCCCTTGAAATTCCTAAATCAGTTTCACAATCGGAATATGCGGTTGACCAGGTGGTCCCTAATGCTCCAAGAGTATAATCTCAACATTCAGCATATTGCCGGGAGTGAGAACGTGATAGCAGATTGTCTATCAAGGGTTGATGATCCAGGATAGTCGTGCACGGTGTGTGGGTTGAGCAGGAGTAAAATTAGGCTATCATAACGCCGTCCAAAAAGATTATAAAACAATAAAATAAACGAGAATTTTTTTTTTAGTTTTGTAAGTCTTTATTGTTGTAGCATGATGCATGCGATATTGTGTTTTATGTATAATTCACACTTCAGTTGTTGTGCACCTTTTGCAATTAGTGGCAGCTAAGGGTAGCAGGTCGGTTGGTTGCCTGTCAGATTTTGATAATGCTTCTAAGGTCGATTATCTAAAATCTTGGGGGGGCTGTGACGCCCAGTGCGTGGCAACGCAACCTGATTGTACTCCTTGGTACTCCACTGTGCCGTGTGCCGGTGCGGTGCCGTGTGCCGGTGCGGTGCCGTGTTGGCTGCTTATATTGAGTGTGACAACGTATAACTATGTTCTTTGTATCTCTGCAAAGGTCTCGTCATTTGCTAACCAGTGGTGGGTTTTGTTTTAAGCCATGTCGAGACCTTCCATTTAATATGTAGTATCAATAGAGAAGTTGATAGATGAGATGATAGGAATTCAGAGAGAGAGAGTGAGTTAGACTTCAGAGCGAGAGGGTAGCAATGGTTGCCAGACGTATGGACCGGTTGGCAGCCCTGCGCTTATAGCTAGGTGCGACAGGGTTGGTAGTACATTGCCGCCTGCATATGCTGCCTGGCTGCCCATGTTGTCGTACTGTACATTGCATGGAGGCTCGCTGTGTGTTCCATGATCAGGTTGCCTAGAACCTTTGAGATTCTAACATCCCTTGCCCTCTCTCTCAATTTCTCACGGTTGCACTCTTTCTCTCTGACGACATTACTCTCATTTCATTCTTCTCTCTATTTAAATGCATACCCTTCCCTTGAGGTCCTAAAGGAGTTTCAGCACTCACCTCTCGTATTACTCTTAGGACAAGCATATATTTACATGTATTAGATTTAAGGGGTTAATGTGAACAGCGATCTTCTTGATGAGGATAGTTGGTGAACGTTCTACATGTTCACGAGTTATATGCCCAGCTCATCATCCAATTTGTGACTAGACTAGTGCCATGTGTAAGAGCCCGACCATGCCCAGGAGTTGTCTGTAGAGGGGCGAGGACTTAGCTTTGATTTGCCTACCAAGCCAGGAGCGAGTGTAGTACCAGAGACTACAGCTCGCTCGTAGTGCCGGTATAGTAGAGTAACGTAATTTATCTGTCCTTGTGTTCTCTACAGTCTTTTCCTGGGTTCTCGCTTTCGGTGCTGGGACTCGTTGTTCCTGTGACTTGGCCTGCTAGCTAGAACACATGGGGATGATGAGTGGGTGATATCTTTATTTTACTATGCATTGCAGCTCTCTTTAAGTTTATGTATGTAACACTTTACAATACACATTACTCACACACAAGACAACACTATTAATACTTTCATGTATCAATTAACTGCACTGTCGTTTTGCTGCTGTGTCCGGAGTTCCGTTGCGTAGGGCGCATACGGACTCAGAGGGGAGACAGAGTGAGAGAAGCGAAGTAGCCTATGCGGTAGTAGGCTACCGGCGCAGTACTGTTGCCTGCAACCCTTTAGTTATTCCAAGTATAGATTCATTATTACAATAAGTGACTACTATTTATGTTCCTTCCATGTGTATTATTAGGTATCTACTGGATCATGAACATCTTGTATGCTACATGCTAGTGCATGTTAGTAGGGGACAGTTATTCTAGTGCACGCGCTTTCAAGTAGGCGTGTACATTTGTCATTTAGCATTTCACTGTCATACCTTTAGCCTGCTTCTATTCTACATTATTAGAGGCTTAATATTAACGTAGTTTCTTGAGTATTGCATTTCTTTAGTAATAACGTAACCTATAAATGTCTGAGGGAGTTTAGCCTCATAGCCTACCCCTGTTGTACACTTTCGCCGAGTTAAGGTACCTCGTTACCATAGACGATAACTCTGTAGGGCGTTGGTGCTTTTGTTGTCTGGAGCATATAGTATTTGGGACTGGAATCGAGCGTGTCGTTGTCACATAAGCCATTTCTGTCCTACGATCAAGAATCCCGAATATGTATTGCCGATCCAGCCGTAACAATATGCACTTCAAGTAGTTTGGTCAATATATATATATATATATTTTTTTTTTGTAGTAGTAGTTAAGGGGAGGTTTTTAGTTAGTTCCCTAGACCTCCATCAATCTTAAAATTACACCCCCTAGACCCCCTTTCAAGATAAATGTGTACATTTTTCGGTAGAAAAATGTCCAGGCCGAAGGCCGATTCCTCTTAAATTACAGGCTCGCTATCGCTCGCCAGGAAAAAATCGACAGCTAAATGAAACGAAAGGTCTTAAAATTGACAGAAATGGGGCGAAAGTTCATAAAATAATCTAACTAATGGGGCGAACGTCTTAACATTTTAAAAGCAATGGGGCTAAACATGAGGGAGAAAGGGGTCCAGAAAGAAGTCCCTCAAGTGGAAATCTCCCCTTAAGGAATGGGGTCACGAGGAGCCTTTTTACCCTGTCATACCCTGATCAGAACAGAGGCAAGGGTTGTGAGGAGATGGCCCAACTATCTCCCATCAGTTTCTACATATTGACAAACCTTCATATGTGTTTGATGAATACCTAAATTAGATGTAATATCCTAGCGGAAGAGAATTGAAAGAACACACTAATCTATACGGAAGTACACACACATCTGATATGAACAAGACGGCTCATGTGGTAAAAGTTTGAGTTGTTGATCATAAGATGCTTGACTGTTCTGTCTGGAGCGGTGTCAACTCCGAATACCGAGTCTCTTGTTCGAACCACCAGCTCATAATTCAGCGGCAAGCATCCTTTATTATTATTTTTATTATTATTATTATTATTATCATAATTTTTTTGTTTTTTTTAATATTTGTATTAATAACAATAGTATTATTATTATATGTATTATTATGATTAGTAGTATTGATATTTGGTAGTAGTAGCAATATCTCTCTCTTCGCCGCAGTGTTGCATCTATCTCGCAATTATACCGTTATTACAATAATCAGTGTTCCTCAGAGCTCTCAGTGTATACCATCTTCTCTACGTAGAGTGCGTAGCACCCGTTTTGCAACACAATCCCATCCCTACTCTGTGCAACTCTCTAATCCAGGAGTGAAACGATATTTCCAAACCTATTCAACAGCTGAGCTCTAGAAATCTCTCCCTGATTCCATCTTCCCCTTATCCTATGACTTAAATTGCTTCAAACTCCGTGTGTCCAGCCATTTTGGCTCGAACATTCCTTGATTTTGGCCCTGTCACTCTTTGAACTCTGGGGGAGGAACTCGTCACAGGAAGCTCTGCCCTTTGTCTCCCTCATCCACATAGAGAAAACAACAGTAGTAATATTACTTAACCTACTTACACCAGTGCAACAGACATTCTCACCGAATTCCCGGAGGAAAGATGACCAAGAGTTAAGCCGGAGTCACACGAGCCGTTTTTCGAGCAATTTTTACGGTCAATTGTGGTAAGAAAGCTTAAAAAATAACACTTTATCAAAATTCAGCCGCCTAACATAATCTACCTTCAGTCTAGTTGCCGAT
>JBAKBP010022144.1:0-39373 GCA_037953745.1 Lithodes maja
CCTGTGTCTCTCAGAATTTTTACCTCATGCATACAACCATTTAATCTCACGTTGCCAGATGATATAAAGGGACGGTAACTGTCCTGCACTGATGGTGAAATTATTATTGGCTTAACCCTAGTGGGTTGCACCACACATGCTACTACACCCCTGTCTAGATGTTTTACGTTAGCTGCTAGGTACTCCTGTCGAGAGTCCTGCATTAAAGGAACTTTTGGTGCTAGGTACTCCTTCTGTCGGGAGTCCTGCATTACAGGCACATATGGAGTTTGAGATACGGCGGCAACTGTCTGCCCCGATCTCTCGGTTCTCTCCTTGGCCCAGCACTGATAAGCTAGATGGCCTCTCTTGCCACAAAAAGTACATACTTTAGGGGATACGGGAACGTTCCCTCTTTGAGCATTACTATTAGTTTGGGGCCCACCTCTGTTACCATTGCCCTGAGTCGCATTTTTAGTTGGGGGAACAATTCGGTTTTGGCTAGCTGGGGAAGACGTTATAGGCTTGTGACTGGGTCTGTCAGATTTGTGATTGGGATACTTAAAATTAGAGCTAGAATTATCGTAGGGCTTCTTTCCACGAAATTTGTTGTTGAGCACGTATGTGTCAGCCATGTCAGCAGCGTCGGCAAGACAATCTACCTTTTTCCCCTTTAAATGATAGGATACAGAAGAATCAATTTTCCATAGGAAATTTTCTAACAGGACCAACTCCTTCAGATCGTTGTAGCTTGTGACTTTCTTACTCTTGACCCAATGATTGAAAGTTTTAGTCATGGTCCTGGCAAATACCTTATGGGTTTCTTCTACTTTCTTCTGGTTTTTACGGAAAGATTGCCTGTAAGCCTCAGGCTGCAATTGATAGGTTTTTAAGATAGCTTCTTTGAGATTGTCATAATCCTGCCTAACTTCTGCTACTTCTGACAAATACGTGGCTCGAGCCTGCCCTGTCAAAACAGTTTGTAACATAAAAGGCCATTGATCTCTAGTCCACTTCATACCTCCAGCAACTTCCTCAAACAAAACAAAGAAATCCTGCACATTATCCTCAGTGAAAGGTGGAATGACACTAGTCATAGTCAATCCCAGAGGGGGAGCAATTACGGGAGCATTTGTATTGACATTTAGTTGAGCCGTTTGATATTGATATTGATATTGTTCGGTCGTTGCTCTGGCTTGTTCGGCATTTATTCTGGCTAGTTCTAGTTCGAATAATTGATCAACGGTAAAACCAGGTGGCAATTGTTCATCAAGTTGGCTAGGTTTACTAGGGATCCCACCAACTGCTCCGTCTCCCTCCCCGCCTTCTACAGGGAACAGGTGGGTTTTTATGGTCTGAGCCACCTCTACTTTAGACATGTTTGAGACAGTTAATTTGAGATGTGAGGCAAGCACTTTCAGTTCGGATTTTGACAGACAGTCAATATCAGGGGCTGTGGGTTCTGATTCTATGAAAACCCTAGCATCTTCTTCATTAATTAGTTGAGGCATGATTAATATTTGATTTTTAAGTAGTGAAACGTTAATGAAACTGAGTGAAACTGTATGAAACGAATCCTGGCGAGGTCGCCACTCTTCTGTTACGTATCTTGATCCTCAAGTGGTTAACTTGATGAATCTAGATAGCACAGAGATATATATTAAGGTATCAGTCAGCTGAAGGCAAAACAAAAGTAAAATCTAATAAAATTATTTCCCGTTGTTGCTTCCTTTCCTTTTGGATCTTAGGACTTAGTATCCTTTATTGACTGATACTCTTTAATTATGAAAAATACTGAAACTAATTAAAGTCATGTAGTATTTATAAAGAATATTATTTAACCGAAGCTTAGTAGGCTATGGTTATGAACCGAATAAGTTATATCTAAAGAAAGACTTAATTCTATAAAAAGTCTTGAAAGATAAATATTAAAGTAAGAATATTTCAGTCTCTTACCCTATTTGAAATGAATAGATAGTTTTCTTATATGTCCTTTTATTTATATTTAATTTAATTAGTCTTGGTTCTGGTCTTACGTTAATAGAATTATATTATTATTATTATCATCAGGAGTAATATCAAAGTCACATAAAAAGTTAGATATATATTTAATAATTAGTTAAATGTATTTCTTAACCACGTAACATTGGTTTGATTATGAGTAAATAAAGTTACAGGATCGTTTCATAGATTCGATTCAGGTCTCACTCAAATAATATGAAAAGCAAAATATAATATTTTGAAGCAAAAGAATTTTCTTCAGCTTAGGAAATCACTAGAAGTAATATTAACACAGTCATGTTAGTCTAAGGCGATATTACTAATATGAGACAACAGCATCACCATACTAAGCACCGTTAAGCAATGTAAGCTTAATTCAAAGAAAATGAAAGAACTCGTAAGTATTAATATAAAACAATAGTATTACTTTCATCATAACCCAATTACTTAAAGAGTTGCTTTAGTCCACAAGTTAGTCAACTAAAATAGTTAAGTACATAATAATAGCGTTAACGTTAATTCGCAATCAAATAGTTAAACACAATAATAGTAGCGTTAACGTTAATTCGCAATCAAATAGTTAAACACATAATAGTAGCGTTAACGTTAATTCGCAATCACATATCTCACTAACCAACATAACGTAAGTGTTTACACCGAACACACTTAACACACACATATATAATCTGACTGACAGTCACAATCCCATTATAATACTTCACCCCGTCTTCCTCCAGCTGCAAGTTCACCTTCCCCAACTCCAAATGAGACTGATTTGAATGCCCACAACTCGGGTCTTATATACCAAACAATGATGGTGTAGGAACGAATCAGGAGGCGAGTGATGGTGCGCGCCCCTATCATAGCTCCTAGAGTTGCATAGCAGGTGCCGGGTCCAATCACAGCTCCCGGCGTCGATCATACGTCATAGCATCGTGGCATCGAGGTAGTTTGCAGGGTCCCCTATGACGCACGCAGGTGTGAAGGCTAGTTTGCAGGTATGCGGGCGAGGTAGTTTCCCCACTCGCTTCACCGTTTGGGTAGTTCGGCTCCTTCAACTCTAATTCTAACTCATAAATTAACATACAGGGCTCCGTATGTCAGAATATATATACAGTATATATAGGCTACCTGGTTCTTGGTTAATATTGAACCTTCGTCTAATTTACATTCACCATAAATAGTTCCTTTATAATTATACTCATCTATCTATGTGTGTGAATTTGTATTTTGTTTTTGCGTGTTCATTGTTTTCTGTTGTGTTGTCCCTATTCTGGCTCTGTCTTGAGTCGGACACCCCCAGAAAACAAAAGGAAAGCTGAGGATTGGGCCTGAGTATATGGATGGATGGATGGATCTATTGAGGGAGTGTCCAAAAATGAATCGCCACCATGTACCTCTCATTACACACTACTTCACTCATGTATCAACTTCATCCATCCATCTCATTGTCAGTCTGTCATTAAACTGTGTCATTTGAACTTACTATGTACTCATCCACACACTCACACACACAGCTACCACACACACACTCATACCTACCACACACACACACACACACCTACCACACTCACCTACCACTCCAAACACACACCCACACACTTATCACACACACACACACACACCTACCACTCCAAACACACACCCTCACACTTATCACACACACACACACACCTACCACACACACACACACCTACCACTCCAAACACACACACACACACACCTACCACTCCAAACACACACCCACACATTTATCACACACACACTCACACACACCTACCACACACACACATAGTCACCACACACACACATACCTACCACTCCAAACACACACCCACACACTTATCACACACACCTACCACTCCAAACACACACCCACACACTTATCACACACACCTACCACTCCAAACACACACCCACACACTTATCACACACACCTACCACTCCAAACACACACCCACACACTTATCACACACACCTACCACTCCAAACACACACCCACACACTTATCACACACACACACACACACCTACCACACACGCCCACACACCTACCACTCCAAACACATACCCACAAACTTATCACACACACACACACACACACACACCTACCACTCCAAACACACTTATCACACACACACACACACACACCTACCACTCCCAACACACACCCACACACTTATCACACACACACACACCTACCACTCCAAACACACACCCACACACTTATCACACACACACACAAACACATACCACTCCAAACACACACCCACACACTTATCACACACACACACACACACACACACACACCTACCACTCCAAACACTCACCCACACACTTATCACACACACACACACACCTACCACACTAAACACACCTACAACAAACAAACCTACCACACACACACACACACCTACCACACACACACACAATCACCTACCACACACACACACACCTACCACACACACACACACAATCACCTACCACACACACACACACCTACCACACACACACACACAATCACCTACCACACACACACACACACCTACCACACACACACACAATCACCTACCACACACACACACACCTACCACACACACACATACCTACCACACACACACACAATCACCTACCACACACACACCTACCACTCCAAACACACACCAACACACTTATCACACACACACACACACCTACCACTCCAAACACACACCCACATACTTATCACACACACACCTACCACTCCAAACACACACCCACACACTTATCACACACACACACACACACACACCTACCACACACACACACACGCACCTACCACTCCAAACACACACTTATCACACACACACACCTACCACTCCAAACACACACCCACACACTTATCACACACACACACACACACACACCTACCACACACACACACACACCTACCACTCCAAACACACACCCACACACTTATCACACACACACACACACACACAGCCCGTAGCCTACTAGGTAGAGCTCTCGTCTCACACACGAGGGGTCGGGGGTTCAATCCCCGGCCGGGCGGAGACAAATTGGGCTTGTCTCCTTTCATGTGTTAGCCTCAGTTCGCCTAGCTGTAAATAGGTACCTGGAATAAGTGGACGACGTTGTGACGTCCCATCTGGGGTTGGCAAAAATGGTACAAGGCGAGATGGGTATTATATGGTTCACCTAAGCTGATGGCTAGCTAAGCCTTCGGGCGAGACGGTACCGTCTATAGTGAGAATGGTACCATACAGATCCACCCTAAGCCTTCGTTTCCAATGTCGCCAATTGGCTAAAATACAGACTACACACACATCCACAGCCATTCCAACAGTACATAAAACACTTAACATGCATTTCACGCAATACATTCCCAGTTAAGGAGGCGCGATAATAATGAGCTTAGCTCGCATTGCGTGGATTCCCCTTGACGAACAAGTAACTGAGTAACTGAGTAACACACCTACCACTCCAAACACACACCCACAACACTTATCACACACACACACACACACACACACACACACACCTATCACTCCAAACACACACCCACACACTTATCACACACACACACACACACACCTACCACACTAAACACACCTACAACAAACAAACCTACCACACACACACACACCTACCACACACACACACAATCACCTACTACAACAACACCTACACACACACACCTACCACACACACACATAGCTACCACACACACACACCTACCACACACACACACACACAATCACCTACCACACACACACACACACACACACACACATACCACACACACACACAATCACCTACTACAACAACACCTACACACACACACACACACACCTACCACACACACACATAGCTACCACACACACACATAGCTACCACACACACACACACACCTACCACACACACACATAGCTACCACACACACACACAATCACCTACTACAACAACACCTACACACACACACACACACCTACCACATAAACACACACCTACCACACACATTCACCTACTACAACACCTACATACACACACACACACACATTCACCTACTACAACACCTACATACACACACACACACATTCACCTACTACAACACCTACATACACACACACACACACATTCACCTACTACAACACCTACATACACACACACACACACACACACACACATTCACCTACTACAACACCTACATACACACACACACACACATTCACCTACTACAACACCTACATACACACACACACACATTCACCTACTACAACACCTACATACACACACACACACACATTCACCTACTACAACACCTACATACACACACACACACACACATTCACCTACTACAACACCTACATACACACACACACACACACACATTCACCTACTACAACACCTACATACACACACACACACACACATTCACCTACTACAACACCTACATACACACACACACACACACATTCACCTAATACAACACCTACATACACACACACACACACACACATTCACCTACTACAACACCTACATACACACACACACATTCACCTACTACAACAACACCTACATACACACACACACAATCACCTACTACAACAACACCTACACACACACACACACACACCTACCACATAAACACACACCTACCACACACATTCACCTAATACAACACCTACATACACACACACACATTCACCTACTACAACAACACCTACATACACACATACATTCACCTACTACAACACCTACATACACACACACACACACACATTCACCTACTACAACACCTACATACACACACACACACACATTCACCTAATACAACACCTACATACACACACACACACATTCACCTAATACAACACCTACATACACACACACACACACATTCACCTACTACAACACCTACATACATACACACACACACATTCACCTACTACAACACCTACATACACACACACACACATTCACCTAATACAACACCTACATACACACACACACACACATTCACCTACTACAACACCTACATACACACACACACACACATTCACCTAATACAACACCTACATACACACACACACACACACACATTCACCTAATACAACACCTACATACACACACACACACATTCACCTAATACAACACCTACATACACACACACACACACATTCACCTAATACAACACCTACATACACACACACACACACACACACATTCACCTAATACAACACCTACATACACACACATTCACCTACTACAACACCTACATACACACACACACACACACACATTCACCTACTACAACACCTACATACATTTTTTTTTTTTTTTTTAAATAGAAGGTCCCACCCCTTTCCCATTCTTAAGTAAGCCATTTTAGATTTACAGAAGAGTGACCATTACTTGCATTACTGCATGTCCACAAACATTTCAGTAATGTAAGCATGTTTCCTTCTATTTTTGTTTTCCCTTTTTTTTTTTTTCTTCTTTATTAAGGTGACAGTTACAAAGTGGTGTACAATCTATCTTATTCTAGTTACATTGTAGTTTATCTTATTGTACCAGTACCTCCCTACAATCAACCTAGTTGTTCCCCAATTCGTCCCTCCGCCACGACCATTTCAAAGTCCATGTCTCTCACTCTTGTCCTCTGTAGCGGGGAGGACCTTGTACCCCTGAGACATAGGAGTGCAGACCTGAGAAGAGAGAAAGAGAGCCGGCATCTCATCCAAGTTATGACTTGGCTTCTATGCTGGCGCTTTTTCTCCGATATTTGTTCAGCTAATCTGGCATAGAAGACACTTGCAGAAGGTCCCATACCTCCCGACGATGAGAAGACCAGAGGAGTAAAGCTTCCTTGATCCCTGTTCAAAATTCTTTCTTCATAAGCGCGTTTTTTCTCACTTTCGTTTCTCAAGTATGCCGCCTTGTGTCCTCGCTCACGATATGTTTGTGCTCTTGGGTTGAAGATTCTGATGTCGAAAAAAGCCCGTTGTCCCCTCGTCCAAAAACCTCGAGCACTTACGTCCACTCTTGCTTCATTTGAAGTATTTGCAGTATTGTGGGCCAAGCGCTGTCCGTCCATAGGCAGAAGTTCCGGTTCGATTCTTACATCATGGCACACCTCGTCCAGCATTTGTGCAGTGATGTCTCGTACTTCATCATGCCGGATACAGATGAATCCTCCTTTCTTACAAGTCATACAGTGGTCTGAGTTGTTTATTTCACCACATGCACATTTCAGCGGCAGGTTCGAAACTGGCCACCCATACCTCAAGGCTACGGAATCATTGAATTCTTGTTTATTTAAGCTGAAGCCTTTCTCCTTTATTGGTAATGATGTGAGCCAATTTGAAGCCCCCGTGTCTTGTGCCATCTCAACTCTCATTTTCAGTTCTTCCCTACATCTGGTCTTAATTTGTTCTAGGCTATGTTTCTGTCTCTCTTCTCTGCTCTTTGTAATTTCCTGTCTTGCATTTCGTTGTTCCTCTTCGTCCACCTCATCATTTTCATTTTGCTCCCGTATTTTTTCTGTCAGAGACGTAGTAAGTTTAAGGGAATTTTGGTTCTCATGTAGTGCCGCCTCCACTGGGTTTATGATCCCCATACCTCCGAACCTTGGCGGAAGAGCTAATAGATCTCTTAGCTCTTGCGTGACGCCTTCCATCTCTGTTAGGGCCGGTATGAATGTTCCTCTGATTGCTTCTTCAAGCGGTTGGAGCATCTGTCTAATGCCAGGCACTGTTCTCATAAGAAAGGTCCATCTGTGCTTAACACCATATGTGAAGGCAGTATATGCAGCATGTGGTTCAGATTTCGCAATGTCTGCCAGGGTTTTCACTTCCTTTACCCACTCTGCTACCTTTTTTCGCACATAGTCTCTCTTGCATTCTTCTGTGCCTATTACTGCTCCCAAATGGCGTTGACCCTCCTTTGTAATCTTCACTCCTGTCCCATCAAAAGTCCGCACCGCTTCTTCATACTTGTTTTCTTTCACTATTAGTACAGATTTACTATTCGGATGGTACCCAATGACTTCGCCTACCGATTGTACTCTCCGCCACCATTCTTTGAGATCCCCTATTTTTCCTGCACCTGTGAGGTCATCTGCATACGCCACTTGTTTCACTCGGGTTACCTCATGTTTTATTTTCTGCTGCAGAATTGATAGTGCCAGTGCGTACATTGCCATTGCCACTGGATCTCCTTGCGTTGTTCCTTCATTTGATTTGAGAATTTTCATTTCTTCCTTCTTTGTGCTTCCAACTATATACAGGTTAGCTGGCTCCTTATAAGTATTTTCTATGTACTTTGCGATGCTCGGGCATTTGATCTTGATGTTGTGAATAGCTGCCTCCCTATTAATGGTGTTAAAAGCATACACACACACACACATTCACCTAATACAACACCTACATACACACACACACACATTCACCTAATACAACACCTACATACACACACACACACACATTCACCTACTACAACACCTACATACACACACACACACATTCACCTACTACAACACCTACATACACACACACACACATTCACCTACTACAACACCTACATACACACACTCTGAGTCCCAGTGCTCCCACTTCTGGGGATTTTGTCCCCAGATTGGAACTTTCCAGCACATTTGGGGACAAATCTGGGGATTTTAGGTTTCTGGGGATTTTCTGGGGATTTTTGGTCGTATTTAGTGACTATTTGGGGATTTTTGCCTAATATGTGTATTAATTTACACAAAATAAGAACATAAGAACATAAGAAAATGGGAGTCTGCAGAAAGCCGATTGGCCTAAGCAAGGCAGATCCCTGTCCCACACAACCCCAATTACAAGGCCCAATTATAGGCTCAACACTCTAATACCCTGAGGATCATCTTACCAAAACGGTTAGAGATTAACGCAGGATTACGGGGGTCTGCAGAGCGCTGATTGGCCCAACCCTGCTGATCCCCCTTCACACCCAACCCTTCTCGTCCATATGCTTATCCAATTTTATCTTAAGCTCCCTATCGTTTTTAATCCCACTATAGCACTTGGTAGTCCATTCCACCCATCTACAACTCTGTTACCAAACCAATATTTGCCTATATCTTTTCTGAAACGAAATTTATCTAATTTGAAACCATTGGTACGAGTTCTTTCGCTATCACTGAGCTTTAGTACATTTGTCATGTCCCCTTTGTTAATCCCACTAACCCACTTGAACACCTCTATCATATCCCCTCTAACTCTGCGTCTCTCTAACGAATGTTAGACCTCAGAAAATGCTTGAAAAACAAAATCGCCTCAGAATATGGCCTAAACATAAAATTTTCAACAAAGCTTTGTGGTCAGCTGTTTTGTGAAAATTATTTTGTATCGGAAGTTTTAATTGGTCGAACGTTTTGGAGTTTCAACCAATCACGAGCCAGCATTTAAAGTTTGTTTACATGAATCAGCCTATCAGGAGGAATCATCCGCCATCATCGTCATGTTGGAATCTTGATCGCACATACTAAGTAAGTGTTGTGCAATTATTTGTGTTTTTGTGCATTACTATCAACTATATCTCCATACCAGCCCCACATAAAAGTGAATAAAGCTTCTATATTAAGAGTAATGGCAACAGGATGTCATGACATGATAGGAAAATCGTATAATAAGGTGAGATATGTAGCCTGTTGTTGGAGAATGGCAGAACCACTCCACTGAATTTGGTGGACATGGAGTGGCGGAAACAAGCAATTGAAGAAACTGAGATGCTAAAAACCAATCAAACTGATCTTCAGTTCTGGAGAGAAAGGCTTAACAAAAAGAGCATAAGTGGTGAGCTGAAGTATACAAATCTCTCCAGAGTAATTGGGTGCATGATGTCACTACCATGTGCAAATGCTCCGGTGGAGAGACTGTTCAGCTCTTTGAAATTAATAAAGACAGACCATAGAAACTCTCTCAAAAGAGAAAGTGTTGTGGGACTTCTTCATGGAAAGGAAGGAATGGCCTCAATTGGGTTGCTTGCAAATTAACTGAATTTGCAAGATCATCCAAGATTGTTGAAGCATCTTAGAAATGTTAAGAGCAATGCTACTGATAGTGAAGCTCATGAGATAGTTGCAAATCAACTTGGGCAATAATTACCTCCTAGAATGTCAAGTAAAACTGGTGTATTTTGATGTATGAAATAGTTTACTTATTTATGCTGAAAACACTTTATTTTGTTTGGAAATGTCAATTTAATTTCATATAATTTTTTTCTCTCACCTTTATATCCCCCCTTCTTTCTCTCCTTCTTTCATTAATTTATATATTTCTCCAGCCATTATTGTCTCTTCTTCCTTCCTTTATCTCTCCCTCAGTTATATCTACCTTTCTTTTCTATTGTTCCCTCCCTCTCTTCTTTCTTCTCTTACTGCTTCAGTCAGTTCCATCTTCCTCATTTGTCCCATCTTTCTCCTTCACCTCTCCATGCATTCTTATCTTCCTGCTGCCTCTATTGTTCTTAATCCTCGCTCTTCATCAGCATAACATGTTTTTGCACATGTTTGTTAGGTTGGTTAGAATGGTTAGTGCTTTATGTTTATTATTATTGTTTTATATAAGTACCTAATTATGGAAAATGTGGGTTAATCTGGGCCAGCAAGAGCTTATAAATACTTTCACCCCTGCCAAGAAATATCCACAAAAAATTCAACCTAATCTAGGTTAATCAACCTTCTTAAGATGTAAGTACTTTAGATATGTAAATTAAGATTATATAATTTATCCTAGTCAGAAACAGAGTTTAATTTTATTTGTCTAATGTTTAAGCTCCCAGAGACAGAGGTTCTCAATTATTTCAGCAAGGTCATGAATAAATTTTCTTTCTTTTTTCTTTTACTGAAGTAATAATAACAAATAATTGCTGTTTGGTGAAGAAAAATATACCTTTTAAGTTTTTAAAAAAATCTGTTTTGTTTTATTATTCCATAAAAAAGGGGTTTGTAATTAATAAGTACATTTATATTGGTATTTTTAATCTGGGGATTTTTTGTCCGATCTGGGGATTTTTCGCACCAAATCTAGGGATTTTCTGATCAACAATTGTGAGAGCACTGACTCTGACATACGGAGCCCTGTATGTTAATTTAAGAGTTAGAATTAAGAGTTGAAGGAGTGTCAAACTACCCAAGCGGCGAAGCAGACCAGCGAGCGAACCAGCGAGTGGGAAACCAGCTCGCCGCATACCAGCAAACAAGCCTTCACACCTGCGTGCGTCATAGGGGACCCTGCAAACTACTGTGATGACCCGACGCTATGACGTATGATCGACGCCAGGAGACTCCATTGGTCCACGCACCTGTTATGCAACTCGAGGAGCTATGATAGGAGCGCGCACCATCACTCGCCTCCTGATTCGTTCCTACACCATCATTGTTTAGTATATAAGACCCGAGTAGTGGGCATTCAAATCAGTCTCATTTGGAGTTGGGGAAGGTGAACTTGCAGCTGGAGGAAGACTGGGTGAAGTATTATAATGGGATTGTGACTGTCAGTCAGATTATATATGTGTGTGTTAAGTGTGTTCGGTGTAAACACTTACGTTATGTTGGTTAGTGAGATATGTGATTGGGAATTAACGTTAACGCTACTATTATGTACGTAACTATTTGATTGGGAATTAACGTTAACGCTACTATTATGTACGTAACTATTTGATTGGGAATTAACGTTAACGCTACTATTATGTACGTAACTATTTTAGTTGACTAACTTGTGGACTAAAGCAACTCTTTAAGTAATTGGGTTATGATGAAAGTAATACTATTGTTTTATATTAATACTTACGAGTTCTTTCATTTTCTTTTAATTAAGCTTACATTGCTTAACGGTGCTTAGTACGGTGATGCTATTGTCTCATATTAGTAATATCGCCTTAGACTAACATGGCTGTGTTAATATTACTTCTAGTGATTTCCTAAGCTGAAGAAAATTCTTTTAGCTTCAAAATATTATTTTTGCTTTTCATATTATTTGAGTGAGACCTGAATCGAATCTATGAAGCGATCCTGTAACTTAATTTACTCCTAATCAAACCTCAATGTTACGTGGTTAAGAAATACATTTAACTAATTATTAAATATATATCTAACTTTTTATGTGACTTTGATATTAATCCTGATAATAATAATATGATACTATTAACGTAAGACAAGAACCAAGAATAATTACATTAAATATAAATAAAAGGACATTAAGAAAACTAGCTATTCATTTCAAAAAGGGTAAGAGACAGAAATATTCTTACTTTAATATTTATCTTTCAAGACTTTTTATAGAATTAATAGTCCTTCTTTAGATATACTTCTTCGGTTCATAACCATAGCCTACTAAGCTTCGGTTAAATAATAATTCTTTATAAATACTACATGACTTTAATTAGTTTCAGTATTTTTCATAATTAAAGAGAATCAGTCAATAAAGGATACTAAGTCCTAAGATCCAAAAGGAAAGGAAGCAACAACAGTAAATAATGTTGTTAGATTTTACTTTTGTTTTGCCTTCAGCTGACTGATACCTTAATATATATCTCTGTGCTATCTAGAATCATCAAGTTAACCACTTGAGGATCAAGATACGTAACAGAAGAGTGGCGACCTCGCCAGGATTCGTTTCATACAGTTTCATTACCGTTTCACTACTTAAAAATCAAATATTAATCATGCCTCATCTAATTAATGACTAAGATGCTCGAGTTTTCATAGAATCAGACCCCACAGCCCCTGATATTGACTGTCTGTCAAAATCCGAACTGGAAGTGCTTGCCTCACATCTCCAATTAACTGTCTCAAACATGTCTAAAGTAGAGGTGGCTCAGACCATAAAAACCCACCTGTTCCCTGTAGAAGGCGAGGAGGGTGACGGAGCAGTTGGTGGGATCTCGAGTAATCCTAGCCAACTTGATGAACAATTGCCACCTGGTTTGACCGGTGATCAAATATTAGAACTAGCCAGAATAAAAGCAAATACCGAAGAAGCCAGAATAAGAGCAACTACCGAACAAGCCAGACTAAATATAGAACTAGCCAGAATAAATGCCGAACAAGCCAGAGCAAATATCGAAGAAGCCAGAATAAAGACCGAACATTATCAATATCAATATCAAACGGCTCAACTTAATGTCGATACAAATGCTCCCTTAATTGCTCCCCCTCTGGGATTGACTATGACTAGTGTCATTCCACCTTTCACTGAGGATAATGTGCAGGATTTCTTTGTTTTGTTTGAGGAAGTTGCTGGAGGTATGAAGTGGACAAGAGATCAATGGCCTTTTATGTTACAAACCGTTTTGACAGGGCAGGCTCGAGCCATGTATTTGTCAGAAGTAGCAGAAGTTAGGCAGGATTATGACAATCTCAAAGAAGCTATCCTAAAAACCTATCAATTGCAGCCTGAGGCTTACAGGCAATCTTTCCGTAAAAACCAGAAGAAAGTAGAAGAAACCCATAAGGTATTTGCCAGGACCATGACTAAAACTTTCAATCATTGGGTCAAGAGTAAGAAAGTCACAAGCTACAACGATCTGAAGGAGTTGGTCCGTTAGAAAATTTCCTATGGAAAATTGATTCTTCTGTATCCTATCATTTAAAGGGGAAAAAGGTAGATTGTCTTGCCGACGCCGCTGACATGGCTGACACATACGTGCTCAACAACAAATTTCGTGGAAAGAAGCCCTACGATAATTCTAGTTCTAATTTTAAGTATCTCAATCACAAATCTGACAGACCCAGTCACAAGCCTATAACGTCTTCCCCAGCTAGCCAAAATAGAATTGTTCCCCCAACTAAAAATGCGACTCAGGGCAATGGTAACAGAGGTGGGCCCCAAAGTAATAGTAATGCTCAAAGAGGGAACGTTCCCATATCCCCTAAAGTATGTACTTTTTGTGGCAAGAGAGGCCACCTAGCTTATCAGTGCTGGGCCAAGGAGAGAACAGAGAGATCGGGGCAGACAGTTGCCGCCGTATCTCAAACTCCATATGTGCCTTTAATGCAGGACTCCCGACAGAAGGAGTACCTAGCACCAAAAGTTCCTTTAATACAGGACTCCCGACAGAAGGAGTACCTAGCAGCTAACGTAAATCATCTAGACAGGGGTGTAGTAGCATGTGTGGTGCAACCCACTAGGGTTAAGCCAATAATAATTTCACCATCAGTGCAGGACAGTTACCGTCCCTTTATTTCATCTGGCAACGTGAGATTAAATGGTTGTATGCATGAGGTTAAAATTCTGAGAGACACAGGTTCTACTAGCACCCTCATGGTGAATCCTTACACGGAGTGCCCACCTGGCGAACCAGTTGTAATGAGAGGTGCTGGAGGCCAATTTTATGCACACTTGGTAAAAGGCGAAATTGAATGTGAGTTACTACAGGGTGAGGCCACCATAGCTTTGTGTAGGTCCCAAGATATCCCTGTGCCTGGGGTAACACTCCTTTTGGGGAATGATGTGTCTCTTTTTCTTCTGCTCTCATTTGGAAGGACCATATTACCAGTCTTGCTAAGGCAGCCTCCCAGAAGCTGGGTGTGCTCAACCGCCTTAGGGGGTTCTTTTCCCCTGCACAGCTTCTTGCTCTGTACAGGGGCATAGTGCGCCCTTGTATTGAGTATTGTTCACATGTGTGGGGAGGTTCCTCTCACACCGCTCTCCTAGACAAAGTTGAAAGGAAGGCCTTTCGTATCATTAACTCCCGTCCACTCACCAACTCTCTGCAATCTCTCTGTCTCCGCCGCAATGTTGCATCTCTCTCGCTATTCTATCGCTACTATAATAATCAGTGTTCCTCAGAGCTATCCCAGTGCATACCACCTCCTTTACGTAGGGCACGTGGTACCCGTCTTGCAACTCAATCCCACCCCTACTCTGTGCAACTCTCCAACCCAAGAGTGAAACGTTACTCTCAAACTTTCTTCTACTCAACATCTGAGCTCTGGAACTCTCTCCCAGAATCAGTCTTTCCCTCTTCCTATGACTTAAATTGCTTCAAACTCCGTGTGTCCAGGCATTTTGGCTCGAACGTCCCTTGATTTTGGCCCTGTCACTCTTTCAACTATGGGGGAGGCACTCGCTATAGGCAGTTATGCCTTTTGCCTCCCTCAATCACATAGAAAAAAAAAAAAAAAAAAAAAGGTGAGAAGGTCCGACCAGACCCCATTTTGTCACTTTCCCCTGTTAACGAGCCACTAACCGGTGAGCTCGAAAAGGAGATGCCAACAGTTTTCCCTGTGTGTGCTGTCACACGTTCAATGTCTCGAGTAGCAGTTCCCTCAGACAGAAATGTACCGAATGTAAGAGTTGATGAAAGGGATGATGAGAGTGTGAATGATGCTCCAACTGTGCCTGATGATGTAACTGAGGTGGATTTATCTGACACCTTTATGGCTCATCTTGACCCTAACGATGACCATGAAACTCCTCCAAATTGTCCTAGTGGCCTGGTAGAACTACAGAGAGATGATAGTGAATGCAAGGAGTTAGCTGCCAGGTCCGTGAGTGAAGAGGAATGTGAGAAGGAGGGTGGTGAATGTTTCTACCTCAAAGGAGGAGTATTGTGGCATAAATGGAGACCGCCACACAGGCCAATCGATGACGGGGCTTGGGACGTCCATCAAGTAGTAGTCCCCAAACCTTGTCGTAGAGATATCATGGAAATGGCACATTATATACCATTGGCAGGACACCTAGGTGTGAGAAAAACTCTAGACAGAATCAGAGCCCACTTTTACTGGCCAGGAATGCGTGCAGATGTAGTGGAGTTTTGTAGAGTGCGTCACACTTGCCAGATGACAGGAAAACCCAATCAGAAGGTGCCTGTACATCCTCTGGTGCCCTTGCCCGTTTTCGAGAATCCTTTTATTCGGGTGGTAGTGGACATTGTAGGCCTATTGCCTAAGACTTCCCAAGGTAACATTTATTTATTAACTATCATGGACATGGCAACTCGCTACCCAGAGGCTATACCCTTAAGGACTACCTCTGCTCCAACTGTCATCAAGGAACTGCTCAAATTCTTCACCAAATGGGTTTCCCCCATGAGGTGCAAAGTGATCAAGGAACTAATTTTACCTCTAACATTTTTCAGCAGTCCCTGAAGGAGTTGGGTATCGAGCATGTTAAGTCTAGCACCTACCACCCAGAGAGTCAAGGGGTTCTCGAACGATATCATCAGACATTAAAGGGAATGTTACGTAAGTATTGTACAGAGACCGGAGTTGAGTGGGATAAGGGGGTACCTTTTCTTTTATTTGCTACTCGTGAGGTTCCAACTGAATCCCTGGGATTTTCCCCTAATGAGCTAGTTTTCGGTCACCAGGTAAGAGGTCCTTTGCAACTATTGCAGGATAGCCTAGTTGGCCAGGAGGGGAACCAAAACCTCCTCAAGTATGTTTCAGATTTCAAAACCCGGTTGAGATCCTCATGTGAGTTTGCAGCTCAAAACCTGACAGTGGCTAAAAGCTCCATGAAGACCTGGTATGACAGAAACGCCCGTGAGAGGGAGTTTCAGCCCGGTGATGAGGTTTTGGTCCTGCTCCCCCTTTTTGGCCAACCTTTATCTGCCAAGTTCAGGGGCCCATATAAGATCATTCGGAGGGTGAGCATTACCGATTATCTAGTAACTACCCCAGACAGGAGAAAGCCCACGCAAGTATTCCATATAAATATGTTGACACCCTACCATAGGTCCCCTGATTCCTCTCCTCCAGATTCTCCCACTGTGGCAGTGAATGTCAGGACCTGTGGACAGCCTGGTGCGGACGAAGTCTTCAGTTCTCTTACTGACCCGCAACAGACTGTTCCAGAGCCTGAAGGTATCCATGCAGACTTTGACTTGTCATGTAGCCTATCCAACTTAAAGTATAATTCAGTAGCTTGGGGGGAATTACCATTTAATCTATGTCATCTTCCCTCTGATCAAGCGAACCAACTAATCTCTGTTTTATCTCAGTCTCCCAGTGTGTTCCGTGATACTCCAGGGCTCACTTCTTTGGCCGTGCACGACATCGACGTAGGGGATGCAACTCCCATTAAACTATCTCCCTACCGTGTCTCACCACAACGAAGGAGTATACTGCAGGTCGAGCTTGACTACATGTTGTCAAACAAGCTGATCAAAAGGGCCTTAAGCCAGTGGAGTAGTCCGGTCACACTTGTGCCAAAGCCAGACGGGAGCCATAGGTTATGTATGGACTATAGGCAAGTTAATGCTGTCACAAAGAACGATACCTACCCACTGCCACGGATTAAAGATTACATTTACCAGGTTGGCCTCATACAGCAATAAGTTTAATTTTAATGAGAGGATTTTGGCAATTAGCTCTCCCTTGTAGCGAGGTAAATATCATGCTTTAGTAGTGCGCTGTCAAGCCTTCAGCTGTGAGATGCCTTGCAGTTTGAATAACGCTCCAGCTACGTTCCGGCTATGTTCTGATGTGGTACCTGGAGACGTTGCCTACTTTGGGTGATATCCTTATTATATCCTCATTATAATCTTGCTGTTGCCAATCTGGTGGTGAATCTATTTATGTATTATGTTTCATATTATGTACTATACTCCTTAAACTCTTTTCTAGGGGGGAGGTCTGACATACGGAGCCCTGTATGTTAATTTAAGAGTTAGAATTAAGAGTTGAAGGAGTGTCAAACTACCCAAGCGGCGAAGCAGACCAGCGAGCGAACCAGCGAGTGGGAAACCAGATCGCCCGCATACCAGCAAACAAGCCTTGACACCTGCGTGCGTCATAGGGGACCCTGCAAACTACTGGGATGACCCGACGCTATGACATATGATCGACGCCAGGAGACTCCATTGGTCCACGCACCTGTTATGCAACTCGAGGAGCTATGATAGGAGCGCGCACCATCACTCGCCTCCTGATTCGTTCCTACACCATCATTGTTTAGTATATAAGACCCGAGTAGTGGGCATTCAAATCAGTCTCATTTGGAGTTGGGGAAGGTGAACTTGCAGCTGGAGGAAGACTGGGTGAAGTATTATAATGGGATTGTGACTGTCAGTCAGATTATATATGTGTGTGTTAAGTGTGTTCGGTGTAAACACTTACGTTATTTTGGTTAGTGAGATATGTGATTGGGAATTAACGTTAACGCTACTATTATGTACGTAACTATTTGATTGGGAATTAACGCTACTATTATGTACGTAACTATTTTAGTTGACTAACTTGTGGACTAAAGCAACTCTTTAAGTAATTGGGTTATGATGAAAGTAATACTATTGTTTTACATTAATACTTACGAGTTCTTTAATTTTCTTTTAATTAAGCTTACATTGCTTAACGGTGCTTAGTACGGTGATGCTATTGTCTCATATTAGTAATATCGCCTTAGACTAAAATGGCTGTGTTAATATTACTTCTAGTGATTTCCTAAGCTGAAGAAAATTCTTTTAGCTTCAAAATATTATTTTTGCTTTTCATATTATTTGAGTGAGACCTGAATCGAATCTATGAAGCGACCCTGTAATTTAATTTACTCCTAATCAAACCTCAATGTTACGTGGTTAAGAAATACATTTAACTAATTATTAAATATATATATCTAACTTTATATGTGACTTTGATAATCATCCTGATGATAATAATAATATGATACTATTAACGTAAGACAAGAACCAAGAATAATTACATTAAATATAAATAAAAGGACATTAAGAAAACTAGCTATTCATTTCAGAAAGGGTAAGAGACAGAAATATTCTTACTTTAATATTTATATTTCAAGACTTTTTATAGAATTAATAGTCCTTCTTTAGATATAACTTCTTCGGTTCATAACTATAGCCTACTAAGCTTCGGTTAAATAATAATTCTTTATAAATACTACATGACTTTAATTAGTTTCAGTATTTTTCATAATTAAAGAGTATCAGTCAATAAAGGATACTAAGTCCTAAGATCCAAAAGGAAAGGAAGCAACAACAGTAAATAATGTTATTAGATTTTACTTTTGTTTTGCCTTCAGCTGACTGATACCTTAATATATATCTCTGTGCTATCTAGATTCATCAAGTTAACCACTTGAGGATCAAGCTACGTAACAACACACACACACATTCACCTACTACAACAACACCTACATACACACACACACACCTACACAACCGAGGATTAACCTCCCATTGTAGTAGGCTTTACCTGACCCTACCTGCACGGACTTGAACGCCGCTCCCTCTTTACCCTTAACCTCTTTACCCTGACCCCACCAACACAGTTTTTGTATGTATGTATGTTTGTGTGCATACGTGAGCGATTGTGTATACGGACATGTGCACACTTACTGCATGTTCTTATGTTCTTATATATGTGTGTATATGTATGCGTATTTATGTGCGTACCTACGTGTATATATGTATGTTCTGTATATGAGTAAGTAAAATAAATTTGTATATGTACTGTATATCACTTACTCTCATGGTTATTTTATGATAATTTGTATTTTGCACCTGCATCATTATTGTTTTTTTTTTTTTTTGTAAACTGAGCTTACCATCTTCATATCTGTACATCTCATGTTCATCCACTAAATTGCAAAATGTGTATTTTCAGCTCATGAGGCTGCCATTCTTTAATAAACCGTTTATTATTATTATTATTATTATTTTACACACCACCGCCTCCTTCCCTGCATGTGGCTTCTACTTTAAGACCCCTCCCCCTCCCCCTCCCCCCTCCCTCCTCCCCCTGGCGGCCATGTGTGCACCTTCAATGGTCCGCGATAAACAGTCACGGAGAAATGTCCTGCGTATTGTTAAGGGGAGACTGTTTTTTTTTTTCGTTTGGTCTATACATTCATTTATTCCTATATTTCTTAGTGTCCTTGCTAGACCTCCATCAAGATTATAAACACCCCCTAGACCCCCCTTCAAGATAAATTTGTTAATTTTTCGGTAGAAAAATGTCCCGGCCAAAGGCCGCTTCCTCTTAAAATTTCAGGCTCGCTATTGCCAGGAAAAAATAGACACTAAATGGCACGAAAGGCCTTAAAATTGAAAATGAAATGGGGTGAAAGGTATTAAAATCAGCCAACTAATTAAAATCTGAAAACAAATGGGGCTAAACACGAGGAAGAAGGGGGACCAGAAAAACGGCCTGTCTCCCCTTAACGGCAAATTGTTATTGATTTGTTTACTTATTTACATAAGAACATGTGAAATTTATATATTTATTATTATTATTATTATTATTATTATTATTAATATTATTATTATTATTATTAATATTAATATTATTATTATTATTATTATTATTATTATTAATATAAATATTATTATTATTATTATTATTATTATTATTATTAAGAGTGAAGTTGGGGAAAGCACCAGGAACAGATGGAGTGTGTGGGGAAATGTTGAGGTATGGTGGTGAGATAGTGATCGAATGGGTATGGAAAATGTGCAAACTAGCATGGGAGAAGGGGAGTGCACCCGATGACTGGAAGACTGGCATAATAGTCCCCCTATATAAGGGCAAAAGGGAAAGAGGAGTGTGTGGTAACCACCGAGGAATATGTCTTTTAAGCATAGTAGGGAAGGTGTACAGTAGGGTAGTGATTGAGAGAGTGAGAGTGAGAACGGAGAAATGGATAGGCGACGAGCAGGGAGGTTTTAGGAAGGGAAGAGGATGTGTAGATATGATTTTTACCCTGAATTGTGTTGTGGAGAAATATCTGGAGAAGAAACAAAAGGTGTATGTTGCCTTTATGGACTTGGAGAAGGCCTATGACAGAGTGGATAGAGAAGGTTTGTGGAAAGTACTTAGAATATACGGAGTAGATGGCAAGTTGCTGAAAGCAGTGAAGAGCATGTATGAGGGTCCAAAGGCGGCAGTATGTGTGGAGAGTGAGCAGAGCGAGTTCTTTGACCTGAATGTTGGTTTGAAACAGGGGTGTGTGATGTCCCCGTGGTTGTTTACTGTATATATGGATGGAGTCATGAAAGAAATACTATCAAGAGCAGTGGATGTTGGTGTATCGCTGAAAAGGGAGGGAAATGAGTGGAAGCTACCTATACTGCTGTTTGCGGATGATACAGTTCTGATTAGTGATAATGAATGGGAGTTGCAGGGTCTGGTAAATGAGTTTGGAACAGTGTGCGAAAAACGGAATTTGAAGGTAAATGCGGGGAAGAGCAAGGTTATGGTCTTCGAAAGGGGTGAATCACAGAGTGCGAGGTGAAGCTGAACGGTCAGGCTATGGAGATCGTCAGCTCTTTTAAGTATCTGGGCAGTGTGTTGAGTAAAGATGGGACTGTGGATGAAGAAGTGCGGGAGAGGGTACAACAGGGGAAGAGGTCTGTAGGAACGCTGAAAGCCGTAACAAGAAATAAGGTGGTCAGTATGGAAGTGAAGAAGTCCTTGCATGACAGTGTGGTAATCCCGACACTGACTTACGAAAGTGATGCATGGACGTTGGTTGAGAGACTCAGATCAAGAATGAGAGCAGTGGAAATTAATTACTTAAGAAGTGCGTGCGGAGTTACATGGAGGGATAGACAGACTAATGAAGAAGTAAGAGGGAGATGTGGTGTGGAGGTAGATGTGCTGGAAAGTGTGAAAAGGAACAACTTGAGATGGTTCGGCCATATGGAACGTATGGAAAGCGAGAGAATGACTAAGAGGGTGTACGAGAGCGAGGTGGAGGGACAGAGAGGGAGAGGTAGACTGAAGGAGAGGTGGAAGGATGGAGTGAGGAAGTACATGAACGAAGGCGGTGCTGGTTGGGGGGAGGGGCGTCGACTGACTGGGGACAGAAGTGCATGGAGGCGGTTCGTTCGTGGCCACCCCTTCGGGGATCACGACGTCGGGCAATAGATAAATAGATAGATAGATAGATTATTATTATTATTATTATTATTATTATTGTTTATATTGTTATTATAATTTTAATTAGTTTCATCCCTAGATTACCGTCCTGCATAAAACATACTCCCAAGCCCCCCCTTCGAGATAAATTTGTGCATTTTCTGTAGAAAAATTGCTCTGGTCAAAGGCCAATTCCTCTTAAATTGCAAGCTTGCTATCGCTCGCCAGGAATTTGTTGTTGACACCTACATAGCACGAGAGGTTGTAAAATCGCCAAACTAATGGAGCAAATATCTTAAAGGGGGTCACCTGTTTTTTTTTAATCGTTATCTCGTTTTCTCTCTTTCCCTGGCTTGTATCCATTTGGCCCCATTCAGCCAACGGTTTTAAGATGTTTATCCCTATCCAGGTGTCGATTTTTTCCTGGCGAGCGATAACGAGCCAGCGTTGTATGAAGAAATTTTTCTATCGAAATATGTACAAATTTAGCTTGCTGTCAAAACAAAAATATATATATGCTGGCTCGCTACAGCTCGCTAGGAAAATATTGACACCTGGATGGGGGTAAGCGTCTTAAATCAGTAGGCTGAATGGGGCCGAATTGATACATGTAGCCAAAGAGAGAGGGAGAGAAAGAGAAAAAAAACGAGGTGGGCCCCCTTAAAACCTCAAAACTAATAGGGCTATAGATGAGGGAGAGGAGGGACCAGAACCCCCCCCCCCCCCCCCCCAATAACCGCGCTTGTCCTAGCACATGAAAACCGATGTCCCTCACTGGCGGACAAATGTGCATCTTTAAGGGGACACGGGCTGTTTTTCTGGCCACCCTTCTTCCTCATGCTTACCCCCAATAGTTTTCAGATTTTATGACGTTCGGCCCATTAGTTTGGCGATTTTTATAACTTTTGCCCCATTTCGTTATCAATTTTAAGACCTTTCGTGCCATTTAGGTGTCGATTTTTTCCTGGCGAGCGATAGCGAGCCTGTAATCTTAAGAGTAACCGGCCTTCGTCCGGGACATTTTTCTACCGAAAAATGTACAAATTAATCTAGAAGTGGGATCTGATGGATGTTTTGTTTTATGTTTGATGAAGGTCTGGGGAGGAAACTAGAAACAAATAATAAATAAATGAACAAATCTACCTGCCTTCTTTTCTCTCATTTTCTCTCTTTTCCCTGGTTTGTATCCATTCGGCCCTATGCAGCCAACTGTTTTAAGACGTTTATCCCCATCCAGGTGTAGGTTTCTTCCTGGCGAGCGATAGCGAGCCAGCATTGTATGGTGAAATCCGGCTTCGCCGGAGAAATTTTTCTATCGGAAAATTTACAAATTTAGCTTGCTGTTTAATCAAAAATATATATATGCTGGCTCGCTACCGCTCGCCAGGAAATTATTGACACCTGGATGGGGGTAAACGTTTTAAAACAGTAGGCTGAATGGAGCCGAATGGATACAACCAGAGAGAGAGAGAGAGAGAGAGAGAGAGAGAGAGAGAGAGAGAGAGAGAAAAAACAAAAACATAGAGGTGGGCCCCCTTAACGGTCCGCGATAAACAGTTACGGAGAAATGTCCGGCGTAATGATAACGCTAGTTGGTCCCACGGAGGTCTTTCCATTTCTATTCTAGATGATTTTGTGCAGTTGAAAAAGGACCTGTGGTAGTAAAATGGGTTAAGTGAGTCAGTTCGAAGCCTGTTATTTATCTGGGTCCCTTTTTAAACTGAATATAATCGTCTAAATATAGCTAGAATAAAATTAAAAATAAGTCGCCGGTACAGTCGAGGTTAACCCTAGTTGGTCCCAGGGAAGTCTTTTCAGATCTCCCTGATTCGCTCCATTAGATTAAAGATTTTGAGATATTTCACCCAATTATTTTGGCGATATTAACCCCTTCTGTACCGGTGACGTCTTTTACATTTTATTCAGGTTAAAAAGAGCCTCCAACAATTAACAGGCTTCGAACTATTTGACTTAATCTGTTTTACTCTTGCAGATCCTTCTTAAACTGCACAAAATCATTTAAATATAACTAGAATGAAATGAAATTGACGTCACCGGTACAGAAGGGGTTAAGGGGAGGTATTTAGTGTGTTCCCTAGACCTCCATCAAGCTTAAAATTACACCCCCTTGAGTCCCTTTCAAGATAAATTTGTACATTTTCGGTAGAAAAATTTCCCGGCCGAAGGCCGGTCCCTCTTAAATTAAAGGCTCGCTATCGCTCGCCAGGATAAAATCAACACCTGAATTGCAAAAAAGGTCTTAATATGGGGTGAATATTCTTAAAATCGGTAAACTAATGGGGCAAACGTTTTATAATAGCAAAAGCAATGGGGCTTAACATGAGGGAGAAAGGGGTCAAGAAAAAAATCCCTCAAGTGGAGATCTCCCCTTAAGACGCTTCACCCCGTTCAGGTGTCGATTTTAGTTTGGGCGAACGATAGCAAGCCTGTAACTTAGATTTGTTTTAATACATCTAGCTTGTCTGGGTGGCCATTTTTAGTTTGAAAGAAGTTTGGGAAGGATTCTCTGTTAGCCTAGGGGAATTTCGGTTTGAGTGTCCTAGGTTCGAGTCCTTGGAGTGCCACATGTATTTGTTGAATTCATTAATTGAGTTTAGAAGTGAAGTTGGTTGGTGAAAAAATATAATGGTGACAGGTCAGTTCAACCAGTGCCACTTCAACCAGTGCCACTTTAACCAGTGCTAACTCAACCAGTGGCCACTTAAACCAGTAACCATTTTAACCAGTAGGTTAGGTTAGGTTAGTTAAGTTAGGCTAGGTTACGTTACGTTAGGTTAGGTTAGGTTAGGTTAGGTTAGGTTAGGTTAGGTTAGGTTAGGTTAGGTTAGGTTAGGTTAGGTTAGGTTAGGTTAGTTAAGTTAGGTTAGGTTAGGTTAGGTTAGGTTAGGTTAGGTTAGGTTAGTTAAGTTAGGTTAGGTTAGGTTAGGTTAGGTTACTGGTTGAAGTGGCCACTGGTTGAGTTGGCACTGGTTGAAGTGGCACTGGTTGAAGTGGCACTGGTTCAACTGACATGGAACCAAATATAATACATTGCTAAAAAAAAAAAAAATAAAAAAAAAATAAAAAAATAAAAATAATAATAATAATAATAACAATAATAATAATCTATCTATCTATCTATCTATATGCTCAGGCCCAATCCCCATTTTGGGGCTAGCCGACTCAAGACAGAGCAAGAACAGGGAAAACACAAAAACAACATAAAACAAAAAATAAACACAGATAAAAAACACAAACTCACACACATCCAGGTCACCCAGGAGAAGACCCAGAGACCAGGGTTACCAAGGTCGCTCCAGCACTCCCCCGGCCCCTGACCACCCGGAGAGGTTCCGATCTCGGCAGGCAGACATGCAGTGGAGCCAAAGCCACAAGCCCTCCGACCACACTTCCAGGCACACCCTTCATATTAATCGTCCCCCCGGGCCAGGCGCCTGATGGACTATTATCTAGTCGAACTTGCGCCCGACCCCTTTAATAATGATAGATAAATAAACAATTTAATCTTCAATAGTAAATAAACACTATATCATAATAACCCCAAGATGTCGGATCAGATAGTAGGAGTAACCTGAAAACTTTAAAGGGGAGGTTTCAACTAGGTTTTTTTTTTCTTTTCTGGATCCCTCTCTCCCTCATGTTCAGTTCCATTGCTTTTGAAATTGTAAGACGTTCGCCCCATTAGTTAGGCGATTTTAGAGCTTTCGCCCCATTTCTGTCAATTTTAAGACATTTCGTGTCAATTCTTTCCTGGTGAGCGATAGCGAGTCTGAAATTTTAAGAGGAACCGGCCTTTGGCCGGGAAATTTTTCTACCGAAAAATTTACATATTTATCTTCAAGGGGGGTTTAGGGTTTTTGTTTTCTAAGCTTGATGGAGGTCTAGCGAGCAAACTAAGAAATAAAGGTATACATGAATAAAGGTATACATGAATAAAGGTATACATGAATAAAGGTATACATGAATTAGTAGACCAAAAAACCGGCCCATCTCCCCTTAACCTGAAAACATAATGACACTGGACACTCCACGGGCATAACGGATATAACCTCGCTTTATTCTCTTTCTCTCCCTCTCTCTTTGGCTTGTATCCATTCGGCCCCATACAGCCTACTGTTTTAAGACGCTTACCCCCATCCAGGTGTCAATATTTTCCTGGCGAGTGGTAGCGAGCCAGTATATACTGTATATATTTCTGTTTTGACAGCAAGCTAAATTTGTACATTTTTCGATAGAAAAATGTCTCCGGCGAAGCCGGATTTTTCCATACAATGCTGGCTCGCTATCGCTCGCCAGGAAGAAATCGACACCTGGATGGGGATAAACGTCTTAAAACAGTAGGCTGAATGGGGCCGAATGGATACAAGCCAGGGAAAGAGAGAAAAGGAGAGAAAGATAAAAACAAAACGGTGACCCCCCCCTTAATGACAATGGCCACTCCTCGGGCATAACGGATAACAACCTCCTTACTATTAATACACCGTGGAACATTAACTATTTTTATTAACTTCACCCTAACACCAAACATCCCCCGAAGAAATTAATGAAAGCAAGCAGTGATACACCATTACACCATTAACCCCTTTAGTACCGAGTTGTCCTTGTAATCTGGATATTATTAGACGATTTTATCCAGCTTAGGTAGTACGTGTAGCAATCAAAAGGCTTCATACTATTACAATTATCCATTTTAACTGCCACCGTTTCCTCCTAGGCTGCCTAAATTCGTGTAAATATAGCTGGAGTAACACAAAATACATCCTCGGTAAGGAAGGGGTTAACCATATATTACTTGGTTCACGGAGAATGGTATACTAATTGGTATGATACATTAATTTTATATCGATACATATATATATCTGGTTCTCTATCTATCCATGTTATATGATATCAATTTATATATATATATATAATTGTTTTCAAGTTAATCAAGAGCAGCATATTATATTGACAAGGCCATATCTATTTTCTGGTAAATTGCGATTTGGTGCAACATTATATTTTATATTAATTGTTTCCTGAGAAGTGTCAATCAAACATGACATGCGTTTCGACAATTCTATAAATTCTCATGATTTTTTTTTTTTTTTTTTTTAAATTATAAACACGAAGGTTTGTTGGGCTAAGAGGCGGTATTCTTAAGAGGGGGTATTCTTAAGAGGGGGTATTCTTAAGAGGGGGTATTCTTAAGAGGGGGTATTCTCAATAGGGGGTATTCTTAAGAGGGGGTATTCTTAAGAGGGGGTATTCTCAAGAGGGGGTATTCTTAAGAGGGGGTATTCTTAAGAGGGGGTATTCTTAAGAGGGGGTATTCTCAAGAGGGGGTATTCTTAAGAGGGGGTATTCTTAAGAGGGGGTATTCTTAAGGGGAGACTTTCACTTATGGATTTTTTTTTCTCGAACCTCCTACTCCCTCATATTTAGCCACATTAGTTTTGATATTTAAGACGTTAGTTTGGCGATTTTAAGATATTTCGCCCAATTTCTGTCAATTTTAAAACCTTTCGTGCCATATAGGTGTCAAATTTTTCCTGCCGAGCGATAGCGAGCCTGTAATTTAGGAGGAACCAGCCCTCGGCCAGGACATATTTCTACCGAAAAGTGTATAAATATATATCGAAGGGGTGTCTTGGAGGTATTTACTTAAAGCTTGATAGGGGTCTAGGAATTTATTTCTTAGTTTCCTCGCTAGACCTCTATCAAGCTTAGACAAACACCCCGTAGACCCCCTTTCAAGATAAATTTGTACATTTTTCGGAAGGAAATTGTCCCGGCCGAAGGCCGATTCCTCTTAAAATTACAGGCTCACTGTCGCTCGCCAGGAAGAAATCGACACCTAAATGGCACGACAGGTCTTAAAATTGACAACGAAATGGGGCGAAAGGTGTTAAAATCGGCAAACTAATGGGCTGAACGTCTTAAAATCTGAAAACTAATGGGGGAGAAGGGGGACCAGAACACCGAACCATCCCCCCCCCTTAATTAAGCCATTCGACATTCCCTTCCCTGCGCCTGGTACCGAACGATTATTGTGGGAGTGAGTGATGTTTACAGAGAACACACGCGAATTACTATTACCACTTCTCAAGGTAACGCCATTTTTCAAGATATTTCGTCCATTAAGGGGAGTACAAAGGGAGTACAACGGAAATCAAGCAACAACAGATCTAGTGACCCTTCTAGGCTGCTTGTCCTCCAAAACACTGAGGATCAAGTGTCCAAACAGTGGTTTAGAGTGGGTAAGGGAACATTGGAAAGGGAACTACTGCCCTGGAACTAATGTCCGTGGCAGGATTAGGAAGTTAGTAGGGGACAGATGGGTTAGTAACTGAGGGGGGAGGTATGTAGTTTTAATATACTCCCTTCTCCCTCATGCTTAGCCCCATTAGTTTTTGGATTTTAAGACGTTCGCCGTACTGGAGTGATAGGACAGGTGACAGAGATAAGTTTATGGTCGGAGGAGTATAAGAAGAAGGGTTAGAAGTCAGAAATAAGTCAAGAATGTTGGGCCGATCTCCGAAGCGATCCGGGATACGGGTGGGTTGCTGAGCAGTTGCTAACTGCTCTAGGTCATTTAGGATAGAAAAGATGTACAGTCGAGGTTATTAAGTGTTGTCATAGATTCCAGTGATTTTCGCTCAACAAGTGTTATTGGTATCTTTATAGTTACTGGGAAAAGTGCTTATCCCTCAGAGTATTAGTCAGTGTCCGAAACTTTGTGAAATATCTGACAACACTTAAGCCGGTATCACACGAGCGCTTTTCACTTAACATTTATCCTAAACACTGGTCTGGCAGCTTATGAGGTCTACATTTATAATATTTCGGTCACCTAAACTAATCAATCATCAGTCTAGTTTCCGATACCAGTGTAAAATAGTCCAGAAATGTTGGCAACAAAATGTTGATCATCGAATGTTGACCATAAAAGCTCTCGTGTGATACAGGCTTTATTAACCTCGACTGTACTAGGCTTGTTCACCAGGTTGGTCAGTAGTGTGAGAGGAGAGCCATTGGCGGTGGTGAGAAAGGAGAGATGAGAAGGATAGTTTGAGCCATAAAGTTGAGAATTCAGAAAAGTCGAAGTCGGGAACACGAGAGCAAGTGAGTTGTTTTTGTATGTATAGTATTGTATATACAACATCCACCTTTGGCTTTGCTACTAGGATAGAGATAGTAGGAGGGTACAGAGAAGGGTTTATACAATTGCTGTCAGTAGTCCCAGACAACTGAGTTTCGGTGAGAAATAGAAGATCATGGTTGGCAGCGGAGAAGTGGTGTTCAACAGAGTAGAAGTTCAACCAGATAATGCTGCTGTATTGGTTCTAAACCCTAGATGTCTTTGTTAACCCTTTTAGTATATACGGACTCATTCTTTCATGTTATAATGGAAGTCAGAAGATGGGATATACACTTTGGCTCTCTATTTGACCTTCCATATATATATCTATATATATATATATATATATATATATATATAACTAGTATTCAGCATCTTCAATAATTAGGAGGGTACGAAATTATACAAAAACAAGTAAGCCAGAAAATGAATACCGACAAACTTTGTGGGTTAATAGATGAACAGAATCTAAGTATACATGCCTAATTAAAAATATAACGTTCATGCATTATAAGAGAGGTACAGGACCTGCTAGCAGAAACCTAACAACGAGTTTACATAACTTGAAACAAGAATATGATGTCGTTAATAACTGTCAATGCAAAGTACAAATCATACTTAGCATGAATAATGTTATGGAAGACATATGAAACGGAAAACATTTGTCCAATGGAGCTTAGCACTTTTGTGCTTATCCTATGGTAAACTCGCTAGTATGAAATGCTAAACAGAGACATTACTGGCTGTGATAAAGGCAACGCCCTATTTACGTGAACAGAATAGCCTACACAGCCACAGCCTGTGGCCGAACGATCGAACACTCAAATCTCCCCCTACCCCACCCTCACCTCCCCCCCATATCCCTGTCCTTTCTCGGGGTAATCTAGGGAAGGTTTTAAAGCTTCTCTTACGAGCGAGCAGACCTGACTATGTCAATCTGTATCTGTCTGTAGCTTGAGTTCTGCGTTGTTTTGATATGATTCATGCACCAGCGATAGTCCATAAAAAACGTAGAATTTAACCACATCTCCCCATCAATTAACCCACAAAGTTTGTCGGTAAAGTTCGGAAACACGCTGATACAGCGTGTTTCCGAACTTTACCGACAAACTTTGTGGGTTAATTGATGGGGAGATCCGAAATATAAATGCCTAAGTAAAAATAATAACGTAAACGTATTATAAGAGAGGTACAGGACCTGCTAGCAGAAAATGCTGACAACACTGGTGTAAAATGATAAACAGAGGCTTTACCGTACTGGTTGTGACGAAGGCAACGCCGTAGCCAAGTGTCCGAACGGTTAACAAAACAGTACAGTATCTCAATCACAGGATTCGATCAGATCCGTAGGCTTCGAATTATTGAACCGAGGCTGTGGGACAACTCCTAGCTCAATACTGTATGAACCCTACAATACCCAAACGAACCATCGGAACATGGATAGGCCTACGTATTCCATAATTTCAGTACTGTATTAGTAACGCTAAATCCTACGTGTTTTATGGATTATCGCTGGTACATGAATCATACCAAAACAACGCAGAACTCAAGCTACAGACAGATACAGATTGACATAGTCAGGTCTGCTCGCTCGTAAGAGAAGCTTTAAAACCTTCCCTAGATTACCCGAGAAAGGACAGGGATATGGGGGGGAGGTGAGGGTGGGGTAGGGGGAGATTTGAGTGTTCGATCGTTCGGCCACAGGCTGTGGCTGTGTAGGCTATTCTGTTCACGTAAATAGGGCGTTGCCTTTATCACAGCCAGTAATGTCTCTGTTTAGCATTTCATACTAGCGAGTTTACCATAGGATAAGCACAAAAGTGCTAAGCTCCATTGACAAATGTTTTCCGTTTCATATGTCTTCCATAACATTATTCATGCTAAGTATGATTTGTACTTTGCATTGACAGCTATTAACGACATCATATTCTTGTTTCAAGTTATGTAAACTCGTTGTTAGCAGTTTCTGCTAGCAGGTCCTGTACCTCTCTTATAATTCATTAACGTTATATTTTTAATTAGGCATGTATACTTAGATTCTGTTCATCTATTAACCCACAAAGTTTGTCGCTAAAGTTCAGAAACACGCTATGTGGTTAGAGATAACATTGCATTGTTAGGCAAATTATAATGTACAGAATAGTTTTAACTATATAAATATATATATATGTTTTGTAAACAATGTAGTGTAGTTCAGAGGCTTTACCGAGTGTAGATAAAACATATGCTGAAACAAAGGAAAAAGCAGTAAGATGGCAACACCTCTTGTTTTTCATATGCTAGTTAGCGTCTCACAGATGATTTATGAGGTGTATTTAAGGGGACACTGGCTGCTTTTTTTGGCCATTAAATTAATTAATTCATAAATTCTTAGTTTCCTCGCTAGACATTTCTCAAACTTAGACAAAACATCCCCTAGACCCCCTTAAGAAAAATTTGTACATTTTTCGGTAGAAAAATATCCCGCCGAAGGCCGCTTCCTCTTACAATTACAGGCTCGCTATCGCTCGTCAGGAACAAAAATCGGCACCTAAATGGGCACGATAGGTCTGAAAACTTACAACAAAATGGGACGAAAGGTCTGAAAATCGCCAAACTAATGGGGCGAATGTCTTAAAATCTTATAACTAATAGGGTTAAACATGAGGGAGAAAGGTGACCAGAAAAACGACAGTCTGCCCTTAAGCCTCCGTCTTCCCCTGTTTTCTTCAAGGGACTGGATTTCTTAATAAGAAGGTCCAGGCCATGACGCCAATCCAGATGGGTTGATAGCCTCTGAAGTCCTACTTTAACTAACTAACTGTTTTCTTGTATTACCCTGTAGATATCTTAAGAGAATAGAGGATTTTTTCCTGTGAATGTTACTACACACACACACACATATATATATATATATATATATATATATATATATATATATATATCTAGTCTCTCAGTGGGGATCGAACCATCGACCATCAGGACGATAGCCGACGCTTTAATCAATTACACCACGGCAGTCTAAAAGACACTCGGCCTTCTATCCTATTTATGTTAGGGAGAAGAATATATATATATATATTATATATATATCACAGGTATAATATATATATATATATTATATATATCACAGGTATAATATATATATATATTATATATATATCACAGGTATAATATATATATATATTATATATATATCACAGGTATAATATATATATATATATATATATATATATATATATATATATATATATATATATATATATATATATCACAGGTATAATATATATATATATATTATATATATATCACAGGTATAATATATATATATATATTATATATATCACAGGTATAATATATATATATATATATATTATATATATATCACAGGTATAATATATATATATATTATATATATATCACAGGTATAATATATATATATATTATATATATATCACAGGTATAATATATATATATATATTATATATACAGTATATATCACAGGTATAAACTCACCTATTTCTTTCAATGGTGCGTCGGTGTTCACGGTTGCATCATCATGTAGATTATTTTGGTCTCTTGCCTCACGGTTTGTTTGTTGCTCAGTCATGCATGTCTTCACTTTGGTGTCGTCGTCATCTCGAACTCGCTTTTGGCCTCTCTTGGACTCGCTTTCAGAGGCAGCCTGGGCAGGCAAATGCAGAGTTGGTAATGCTCCAGGTTTGAATTTTATTTGGTTGTAAGGTAATGGTAGTCCAAGCAGTTCGTATTTCAAGTTTCTTTCAAAAGCTGAGGATTCAAAATGTTTAGTGCAGATCCTTGCTGTTGGTGGAATAATACAGCCTTTTTTCCCACTTAGATTAGTCCATTTTGACCGCAGTTTTTCATCTTTGGGCAATTTATGGAATGCTATGTTACTTCCTTTGATAAATATCGACTTGCATCCAACAACTTGACAGTATAAAGGCATTTTGTTTAGTTAAAATAGAAGAGCTACACTTTTACACAGCATTATACAGTAGTTATAGCATCACGGTATGAAGTAAAAGAAAACTGAGGATAGTGCTGGCTCGGCTGCTCCTTTGAGAATGAATGGTATACAGTCGAGTGACCTCTGACCCTTCCAACCTCGTGAAGTCATGCTCGAGTGGGTACGAGTTTGAGTGACCCCATGCTCCAACCTGTTGTATCTCTTAACCCTTAAAGATCGGGGAAGTCCGCCTCCAATTTGCAGCAAGTTAGGAGCATTATTAAGGCTTTTAACCTTGCTCTATACAAGGCCTGCGCGATAGGTCCATGATGTCACAGCTTTAGGTAGACCGTCTCCCCGCGCTCTGAGCCGCTCTCCCAACTGAACTGATTTATCTCAGTGGTTCTCCCTTACCCACACTCTCAACCCAAGACTTTCCCTGAAACTCACTAAACCCTACACGTCCTTTCTACAGTAGACACTTCTGACTTGCATTTGCCCCTCACATAAGTATAATTTATTCGAAAACTAGGTTATGAATATAAATAAAATATATATTATAAAATCATTCCTATTTCATTAAGCTATGCATAATGCAAGATCGGATATATAATCGATATAATAGATATGATTTCCAACTTAATTGACATAAATATACTCATCACTTATGTGGGAACTAGGCTATGAATATAAACTGGATAAATATATTTTAAATTGTGTCCATTTCATTAAGCTAAGCATACTGCAAGAGCGGATAAAAAGCCACAAAATAGACACGATTTCCAAATTTTATTTACATGAATATCGCCATAAATATCATCAACTCTTTACATAATATACAGTTCAATCGCCCACTTTTCTTCTCACACAAACTCTTTCATCAAGTTTTACTTCTAACTCTCCACCTTAATTATAATTAAAAGCCACTTAACTCTTTCACCCACTTCAATCACAACCACATCAATCCACCCTCCACCGCAACTCATTACATTCATTATATTGCATCACTTAAGGTGGCGTCACATGAGCTATTTTTTTAGAAATTGTTTGGAGCAATTAAGATATGATGGCTTTATATATACAGTATTAGAAGAAATAAGCCACCTAAGATAATCTACATTATAAATCTAGCTTTACTTAGTAATTTCGAAAAGCCCTGCATGTTAATAGAAAGAGCTTACCCATGGATAATTTCCACAAAAACACGCACATGTGACTCAGCCTTTAGCCTATGTCAAAGTCTGACGCTTCCTCTTTTTCCCTAACAATTTGTTTTTATTAATTTATGAAGTCGTTTCTTTAGCACAAAAATTATTTAGCAAGGCATTTGTAGAAGGCCAAAGTAGCATTTTTTTAATTTTATCTATGCTATGACCATCATCGAAATTGTTCATAGGGATGAAGGCATCATTCTCTATCAGAACATTAAGTGTAATCTCCATGGCTACATTTCTTTGATTTACTAAAGCAGTAATACCAATGCATTTCCTCCCGGCGTGACCAGACGAAGGATACAATCGTATTTGCTTAATTTCCTTTGTGACGTTAACCACTCCGTTAGAACCGCATGGCTTGTCCTACAGTGACTCGCTAGGATCGCCAGGGCAGTGGATGGGGCTACAGTTTATGTATTAGAGTGTGCTTTATTTCATATGAAAGCTTGTGTCATGGGCAGTCCAGAAAGGCTCTTTGTTTTCACCCATGTCAAGGCTTTATATATTTAATTGTAAAGTATATGTTTTATCATTAACTAGTAATGATGGGATCTGGGAGAGAGAGAGAGAGTAGAACAGAGTGAGAGGGAGCGCGCAGTGTTTTTTGTCCCGCTCGATGACGTCACGGCTGGCTGCCTCGTGGTGGTTGGTGGAGAGAGGTCCTTACCATGCTGCTAGCTCCCTTGCTAGTGGCTGGAGGACTTGTAACCGCTTTTTCCCCACGCGCCTCGAGCTAGTGCGAGTATATATACAGTTCCTCGCCACTCTCTCACTCAGATCTGGTTTCTAGAACGCATCTATCTTATCCCTTGCTATCTGTCCCCCTCTCTGCACCTGAGAACCTTTTCCTCTGCCTATCTCTCTCATTTTCCATATCTTTCACCACCTTTTATTAACATTATATCCCCTCTGGTTAACTCTGCAAAATCAGCTTAATGCTGGCCAGTTGTATTGTGCGTTAAGGTCTGATATAACCTATGTATGTTAGTTGTTAAGATAAGTGGATCACGAAGCATTGGTTGGCATTTATATTGTTTAAGTACCGCGTCCTATAATTATTAGTGTTCTGCTGGATTAGATAATGCTAGACTAGGAGTCTGATATTATAAGGTATTGTTTCCTATGAGTGCTGGCTTTAGTTAAAAGCTGCACGACATACCTGAGAACTGGAGTTGATTGAGTAAATTCTAGTCTGTGTGCCATTGAGAGTAGAGCATGCACGAATGAGGGCTTTTTGCCTATACCATTCTGCACTGTTCTAGTCTCGATTGTTTGTCTTTGAGGTACGCCAGGAGAACGCTTAATACTTCGGTATTAAGGTTTCTCAAGAGAGCTACCCTTCATTATAACGTAATATTTGACGCACAGACTTGAGATTTGCACTAGGCTATGCGGCATGCCATGCGCACCAGTATCTCGTATCATTGACTCTAGCTAGACTTTATCAGTCACCGTAGACATTAAGTATATTAACCTAATTACTCTTTTTATGCATACCCATTTATGATTACACAAGCATTTCGCAGCCTAGTTTGATGTATTGAGACCCAAACGACTTAGGCTCTTTTTGTTGATAGGAATACTGCATTGTCGTGGCGATTATTATTATTGTTGTAGTGTTTAGGATATTCTTGGCTCCGACGGCATTATATATTCTGCCTTTTTGTGTGCATAGCCTGCACGAGCATTGTTCCGCTGCCTGCCTTTTTGGGTTCCATTTCCGATACGAGCATCTTTATAGCATCTAACATTTAACCTAACAAGTGCGCATGGGGGTAATTGAAAACGTCCCCCTGTGCTGACGTATTTGAGGTGTTTCCGTCACTAAAATATTCATTGTACCATTAATAGCATTAACCCGGTAAGCGCTAAATAGACCTAGGGGCTAGGGTAGTTATTTGTGTATTTCTAGCCTTGGATTCTGACAGAATTCGTTATATTTACAATATAGACCATTATTTGTTTTCGGTATGCTTTTATTTTACATATATGATGTATATATGAACCTTCAAGAGTGCTAAAATAAGTGGGAAAAGCATTTGGGTGGTGAAAAACGAAGATATTGGCCACCCGGTCGTAATGTCAGGCGAGAGAGAGCTACAGTCAACCCTCCTCTCTCGCTGTCTGTGAGGTAACTGAGACAAGCGGGGAGGTGTGGGCTGGTGTCTGGGTGTTACATATCGATCTTTTCTGCAACCCACTTGTGCTACATTATCGCGGGAGAGAAAAATAACCGATAAATGATGATAATAAGAGGGAAAATAGGTGATAATTGAGGAGGGGAGGGAGGGGGGAATAAGGTGGGGAAGGAGGGGAGGGGGGTGGGTGAGATTTACATGGATGAGTACTGGAGGGGAATTATCTCACCTAGAGACAATTTTTTTTTTTTTGATAGGCCCTTTTTTTTTTGGAAAGCTTTTTTTATGGTCCTGCTTCCGTGAGGCCTATCGCGTTCCCTATAGGAAGCCTTCCGTGAGGCCTATCGCGCTTGCCGGGTTAATAATTATCCATATGTGCCTATTATGGGTTGATTATAAAGGTATTAACCTGAAACAACAATAAAACGAGTGAAAACAGCGTTTGGATGGTCAAACGTTTTGGATGGTTATACAACTCGCGGGCTATAGCCCGCGAGTTGTATAATGTATGGGTGAGGCAAACTGCTTTCCCGCCAATTTCCCCCAAGGCCACTGAGACACAGTCGATCGATACTCTCTCTCTCTCTCTTGCACTCGCTTGCCATCAGTGATGACAACACCCTGCTTGCAACTCGCTAATGTTAGCACGAAAATATACCTCAGAATAAGGGAATAATAGGGAAAATAGGTGATAACTGAAGGAGAGGAGGAAAGTGGGGAAGGAGGGGAGGTAGAGGACTGAGATTTTGCATGGCCCAGGGGCCAAAACAAAATAAAAAAATAAAAAAATAAAAATATATTTTTTTTTTTTTCGATGTCAAAAGTTGATTTTTTATTTTACTTACTCTCAAGAGTCTTCCCGCAGTCCGCCGGGGGAACTCTTAAGAGTCTCCCCGCAGCTCCCGGGTTAAAGAAGATTCCTTGTTAGTGTTGAAGGACTTTAGTGCACTTTCTTTCATGCAGGAGTGCCTGACATTTATTGATTAAAGTAACGTAAGCTGTAACTTCTCTTATCACCTTACTTTGCATACCATCACCAAGCACCTTCGGTTATAGGTAGTAATAGGTTGTTTTCACATAACATTAAGCCTAGAGTAGATGCACATTTATTGAGAGTTTGATAGCCTATTATTGCATATAGAACTCTGTAGAGTATTTGTGTTCTTTGTGCACTGGGAATATACATCAGAGGTTGGAGCTAGCGCTTTCCGTTGTAACATTTATGCCATTACTAGTCCAATGAATAAGAGCCCTGATATATTTGAACCCCAGTCGTAACAAATGGCGACCTTCCCTAGGATTTGGTGAACCTACATTTATTAGCATGGAACATTTGTTGTTTTGGAGAATATTTTGCGGGGATCAGCAAGAATAATTTTTTTTTCGCAACATAGTATAGCCCTTAAGTATTTCCGAGAATTTTTGTGTGTATATTGAGGTATAAGAGTTTGGGGTGCTTCTTTTCTGAATATTGAGGTGGGAAATTTTTTGAGAGCATCATGTCTTATACCGGATCAGAGGAGAATGGAGACACAGTACGTCATGTCGAAACGGAGGAACAGCAGCATGATGAAATGGTTAATCAGGTGAACTGTGAGGAGGATGCTAGGATATTTTTGCAATGGCCTGTTACTGCCGAGCGGTTGGAGGGTATGAATCGGTACGGTCTTCAATGCCTGGCCACAGCTATCAGTCATGCGGTTACTAGCAGCATGACCAGGGATAACTTGATAACGTGTGTACTGGGCAGGGTGGCTGGTGAGCGAGATGGGTTGAGTGCTCAGAGCCCTTCGGCCATGCTTCCCCTACACCCGACTCCCAGCCATCCCAGTAGTTTGCCGACCCCGGGTACGCTTCCGCAGTTGGGTGGTGACTGGCAGGGTGGGTTGCCCCTGGGGGGACCACCGGTAATTTCAAACATTGTAGCACCTTCACCTCCTCAAGGGTTATCTCCAGAATTATTGTTTAAGCTCGAATTAGCTAAGCTTCAGCATCAGCAGCAAATAGAATTAGCCAAGATAGATGAGAGAGCCAAGATAGAAGAGAGAAAAACTATCAGTCAGCAGCACATAGAGCTAGCAAAAATCCAAGC
>JBAKBP010022145.1:0-39370 GCA_037953745.1 Lithodes maja
GTACTGATCAAATTGTGCATCACAATGTCTATTTTCATGAACTCGTAGTAAGTACGTTACAATCGACCAGTCAAATCATACAAGGAGAAATGGTTACAAAATTATTGGTAAATCATTCAACTCGCATGAATCTAAGAACTTCGTCTTTAACCCTTAAAGATCGGGGCCCGACTTAAGTCCGAATCGAGAAAATTGGACTAAATGGCGGGGTCCGACTAAAGTCTGTGGGCGTATTCCCACCCTAATTTAGGTGGAAAGCGAAACTTGGTGGTCAGGCGGTGTACTACAAGGTCCCACCCACACATCCCCACTGCATGACTGTAACTCAGTAACCCTCAAGCAGCCGTAATGGAAGGTCAAGATTTGCCCGTGTCCGATTCGGTGGCCCCTAGTGCGTCGCGCCACCCTACTTATCACGCCCGGCTCATCACTCATCACGGCCCACTCATCACGCTCGGCTCACCGCCCAGGAACTAGATATCATGCTGAACTCTTCAGAACTTTCTAATAGGCTGTTGAATGAAACCATGGAAGGTCTGGGTGAGAGTTTTGATTGTGTGGATGACTCGAAAGACGAAAATATGCCGATCATAGGCTTTCACCCCAAGCATAATTTGCGTGTCGCAAATGTTGTGGTTGATGTTGCACAGACCGTTGAGCAAAATGGAGACATTCCTGACGAAGAACATACTGGTGTGGGTGTTGGTAAGTACAATTTACATTTTATAATTGCTTGAAAGTTTGATTGCAAGCATTTTATCACCTTACGAGCGGGTGGTGGAGTATATTTCACTGTGCCACCCAGCGTTTTTTTTTTACCCTAAATGGGATTGTTTCCGTGCTCTTTTTCATGCATAAACATGACCCAGAGCGTAATACAAGTATGTATCCCTGAAAGGGCATAAATTGAGCTTTCCAATGGCACCCGAACCATCCTTCTACGATCACTGGTTGTCTTGCAACGATCGGGAAACACGAGTGCAAAAACCCTAAAATACGGTAATTTCCTTATATAATTCCCTGTGTGGCGAGGGAGGGAGGGTAGATGTAAGTGGAGTAAAGCTCAGTATGTCCACGGGCCACGGCGGCCGTGGTGAGCAGTCAGGAGGTAATTTATGCTCCTAATCACCGCTCCGCTCTCTCTCAGAGCACATTACGTCCTCAAAATTGCACTCTACAAGACATTTCCTTTGCATTTTATAGCGTATTATTTGCAGGCGTTCGGTAAATTTCTCACGATAACCAGGGTGTACGGTACATTTCTCACGATAATACAAGCAACAACGAAGCTTGGCGAAGATTGTGGTCTACAATATACCTTTTTATAATTGCATGTGACCTTGTAATTGCTTGAAAGTTTGATTGCAAGCATTTTATAGCGTATTATTTGCAGGCGTTCGGTAAATTTCTCACGATAACCAGGGTGTACGGTACATTTCTCACGATAATACAAGCAACAACGAAGCTTGGCGAAGATTGTGGTCTACAATATACCTTTTTATAATTGCATGTGACCTTGTAATTGCTTGAAAGTTTGATTGCAAGCATTTTATAGCGTATTATTTTCAGCCGTTCAGTTAATTTCTTACGGTAATATAAACAACGAAAGATTGAATATTTGTGCTTGGCATTACAAGTGATCACGCCCATAATCAAACTATATGGGCCATGGCCAGTTCGGTCACAGGGAGTATTCGGATACACAGAGTAAATTATTTATTTGTCATTATTATTAGGTTATTAGTCCTTTTTACTATTTATTTGTCTCTATTATTATATTGGCAACATACCGTCATACCAGGGGTCATAAATATATCAAAATAAGTCCTGTGGGACTATGAAATAGCTATTATTGGACAAGGAAAATATTTTGTTCATCCCTCCACTGGAACATCAACAACAATGTCAACAACGTATCGCCGTCGGCATTGTGCAGTACTGCCAATACGTTTAGCGACTTCCGCTAGATCTAGAGACCTTTACTTCGATCTAGCAGCAATGACTTACACTAGCGGTTTTGTTTTGAAATTTCAGAGCAAATTCGAAGTGATATTATATGGATTTTGCCAATTCATATTTCTAGTGGTATGTATTTATCATCTCTTACATCTAACAATATATGCTAGCGGATTTAACTTCAATTGGTAACCCTCCCGCTCGAGTCGGCTCGAAGAAAATCGATAATGGTGGCACTTTAGTAAACAGGTGATAAACAAAACCGCATGCGTATCGGTTTGGTATATCGGTATTATGGTAAGTTGGCTACCTACTATTGTTTATAAGATATAGTAAGTAATGATAAGTAAATTATTATATATCGGCGATTTCGTTTTTTTTTTTTTGTTTTTTTTTTTTTGCTAGATAGCGGAAAGAGGAGATAGCTGCAGGACCGTGTCACAGGCAACAGGACTGTAGTTGTTATCTCCAAACCTGACGCTGTCCTGGAGTATAATGTGAACATGCGGTTGGTGGACAAAAGTGATATGCAGATCACTGCTGTTGACTGCCTGAGGAAGACCTGTAAATGGTACAAGAAGGTCGTACTCCATCTTCTTGATGTCACTGTCCTCAACGCATACAACCTGTGGATGACGCACACAGAAAAGAAGACCTCTGTAAGGCTGTTCTCCAAGGACAACATCGAGGCCATCCTCCGTAAGCACGGAACCACACGTGCGGCACCAGTTCCGAGGGCGATTGTGGATTTGCCCAGCCGCCTTGAGTGCCGGGACTACCTCTTGACCCACAGGCTTGTGACTGTACCTCCCAACCCTAACCAACTTGCTGCTGGCCGGGTGGCCGGAAAGAAGGTGTGCCACGTCTGCAGTCACACGACAAGGAGGCCCCGACATAGGAGGGAAGTCGCGTCCAAGTGTAGTCGGTGTGATGTGGGACTCTGTCCTATTCCTTGCTACACCGAGTACCACACACTGGAACACTTCTAACCTCCTCCCATCTTGCCAATCATTCATAACTTCATTCAATCATTCATTCATCTATTTCAAAGTACCTCATGAATTCAAGTCATTCATAACTTCATTCAATCATTCATTCATCTATTTCAAAGTACCTCATGAATTCATGTCATTCAATCATTCATATGGTGGAATAGCACTCTACCCAAACACAAGTGCATTCATCATCATCAGCAACATCACCCATTACATCCATAAGTTTCGAATCTCATCCATCCATCTGGTTCTTGGTCCACCTCATACATCCATGTCATTCATTCATACATACATTCATACACTCGCTATAGGCAGTTCTGCCTTTTGTCTACCTCAATCACATTCATACACTCGCTATAGGCAGTTCTGCCTTTTGTCTACCTCAATCACATTCATACACTCGCTATAGGCACTTCTGCCTTTTCCCTACTTCAATCACATAACTGACTTTTACCTACCTCAATCACATAACTGCCTTTTGCCTACCTCAATCACATGTGGATTACACCTCCTGGGAACACCACAAAAAAAAAAATGAGTCTTCAACACTACCCCATAGGGTGATTTGGAAATGTGTTGAAATAATATTATATATAAAACAAAAACAAAAATCCTGCAGAGCAAGCTAAACAGAGAGAGAGAGAGAGAGAGAGAGAGAGAGAGAGAGAGAGAGAGAGAGAATGCAGAAACTGAACTGAAGAAAGAGTGAAAAAGATATAATAATACAGAAATATTACAAGCAAATAAAGAAAGGGATTAGAGAAAATAATAATGAGAATTACATATACGGATGAGGAAGAGAGACAGAGAGAAAGAGAGAGAATACTGAAACTGAACTGAAGAAAGAGAGTGAAAAAGATATAATAATACAGAAATATTACAAGCAAATAAATGAAATAGAGGGATTAGTTAGAGAAAATAATAATGAGAATTACATATACGGATGAGGAAGAGAGAAAGGGAGCGCGAGAGAGCCAGAGAGAGAGAGAGAGAGAGAGACAGACAGACAGACGGGAGGAGTGAGAGAGATTAGAGAAAATAATAATGAGAATTACATATACGGATGAGGGAGAGAGAGAGAGACAGAGCGCGCGAGAGAGGGAAAGCGAGCGAGCCAGAGAGAGAGCGCGGGAGGCCGAAGTCAGGGCAAAGCGAACGCATCCAAACGCGCCCGGGAAATAGACCAAAAAGTACCCCCTCTTCCTCACCTCTTCCCACCCTCCACACTCGCTCATAACATCCATAATAGACTTATATGGGGATACGAAGAGTTGCTCTTTCCAAAAATGATCGTTTCGTTCGCATTTGAGCCATATTAACGGCGCTAGGGCGAGTGAAAATGAGCGAATATTTCGGGATTATGCCCGCTGGGCCGCACTGTGTAAAATTATCTTACCATCCGCTAAATAAGGGTTAATGGAGTTGTCAATCTGCATATGAAGTTCTGAGTTCATAGCATTAATTTCCAGATCATAAGCTATAGATTCAAAAGTTTAACCCTTATTTAGCGGGTGGTAAGGTATTTTACACTGTACCGCTCAGCGGGCGTAATCCCGAAATATTCGCTCAATTTCACTCGCCCTAGCACCGTTACTATGGCTCCAATGCGAACGAAATGATAATTTTTGGAAAGAGCAACTCTTCGTCTCCCCATATAAGTCTATTATGGATGTTATGAGCGAGTGTGGAGGGTGGGAAGAGGTGAGGAAGAGGAGGTACTTTTTGGTCTATTTCCCGGGCGCGTTCGGATGCGTTCGCTTTGGCCTGACTTCGGCCTCTCGCGCGTCTACTATTCCTTCGGTAATCGGTGTTATTTTTCTCTTATTTCTCCTTATTTCTGTATTCTCTGTATTCTCTCTCTCTCTCTCTCTCTCTCTCTCTTTCTTTCTCTCTCTCTCACTCCTGTCTGTCTGTCTGTCTCTCTCTCTCTCTCTCTCTCTCTCTCTGGCTCGCTCGCTTTCCCTCTCTCTCTCGCGCGCTCTGTCTCTCTCTCCCTTCCTCATCCGTATCTGTAATTCTCATTATTTTCTCTAATCTCTCTCACTCCTCCTGTCTGTCTGTCTCTCACTCTCTCTCTCTCTCTCTCTCTGGCTCTCTCGCGCTCCCTTTCTCTCTTCCTCATCCGTATATGTAATTCTCATTATTATTTTCTCTAACTAATCCCTCTATTTCATTTATTTGCTTGTAATATTTCTGTATTATTATATCTTTTTCACTCTCTTTCTTCAGTTCAGTTTCTGCATTCTCTCTCTCTCTTTCTCTGTTTCGCTTGCTTTGCAGGATTTTTGTTTTTGTTTTATATATAATATTATTTCAACACATTTCCAAATCACCCTATGGGGTAGTGTTGAACACTCATTTTTTTTTGTGGTGTTCCCAGGAGGTGTAATCCACATGTGATTGAGGTAGGCAAACGGCAGTTACGTAATTGAGGTAGGGAAAAAGAAGAACTGCCTATAGCGAGTGTATGAATGGGATTGAGGTAGACAAAAGGCAGAACTGCCTATAGCGAGTGTATGAATGTGATTGAGGTAGACAAAAGGCAGAACTGCCTATAGCGAGTGTATGAATGTATGTATGAATGAATGACATGGATGTATGAGGTGGACCAAGAACCAGATGGATGGATGAGATTCGAAATTTATGGATGTAATGGGTGATGTTGCTGATGATGATGAATGCACTTGTGTTTGGGTAGTGTGCTATTCCACCATATGAATGATTGAATGACATGAATTCATGAGGTACTTTGAAATAGATGAATGAATGATTGAATGAAGTTATGAATGACATGAATTCATGAGGTACTTTGAAATAGATGAATGAATGATTGAATGAAGTTATGAATGATTGGCAAGACGGGAGGAGGTTAGAAGTGTTCCAGTGTGTGGTACTCGGTGTAGCAAGGAATAGGACAGAGTCCCACATCACACCGACTACACTTGGACGCGACTTCCCTCCTATGTCGGGGCCTCCTTGTCGTGTGACTGCAGACGTGGCACACCTTCTTTCCGGCCACCCGGCCAGCAGCAAGTTGGTTAGGGTTGGGAGGTACAGTCACAAGCCTGTGGGTCAAGAGGTAGTCCCGGCACTCAAGGCGGCTGGGCAAATCCACGATCGCCCTCGGAACTGGTGCCGCACGTGTGGTTCCGTGCTTACGGAGGATGGCCTCGATGTTGTCCTTGGAGAACAGCCTTACAGAGGTCTTCTTTTCTGTGTGCGTCATCCACGGTTGTATGCGTTGAGGACAGTGACATCAAGAAGATGGAGTACGATCTTCTTGTACCATTTACAGGTCTTCCTCAGGCAGTCAACAGCAGTGATCTGCATATCACTTTTGTCCACCAACCGCATGTTCACATTATACTCCAGGACAGCGTCAGGTTTGGAGATAACAACTACAGTCCTGTTGCCTGTGACACGGTCCTGCAGGTATGTCCTCTTCCCGCTATCTAGCAATGCGGACTTGTGGTAGGTGGAGAGGACATTGACTGGCTTTGTGTCGTGCCAACAAATAGCCAGTATATTCTCACTGCTGCTCTTCTTCCGGAAGATGTCTCCTTTCTGCGTCTTCTCAAACCGGGGCCAGTGTTTCCGGTTTGCCTTAACAGTTCCACAGCTTCCCGTTCTCCTTGTAAGGAGATACCTGACAAGGAGAGGTGTAGAAGTTGTCAGTGAACAGGATACGGTTGGCATCTAGATATGGCTCCATCAGTGTCTTGACAACCGACCCTGAAAGACCCAAAGGGACGTTCGGAATGTCCATATCAGTAGCGGTATATATGATAAGATGCAGCACGTATCCTGTCTCGCAGTCACACAGTACAAAGAATTTGATCCCGAAGTGGTGACGCTTCGACGGAGTGTACTGGCGGAAAGAGAGACGTCCACGGAAGAGGACCAAGGACTCATCGATCACGACATTCTGGAAAGGTTTGAAAAACCGGCGATACCTGTAGAGGAAGGAGTTCAGAAACGGCCGTACTTTCCAGATCTTGTCGGCTCCGTGTGGCGCAGTGTTATCCACAAAGTGCAAGCACTTCAGAATTTGCCTATACTGGTCCCTTGGCATGTAGGTGTTGAACACTGGCGTTGCTATGATATCATGCATAACCCAATAATCTAACATGTTGTGTTTCTTTATGTGGGCCATGAGCATGATGAGGGCCAAAAACACGAGGAGTTCGCCGATGTCAATGGGTGTCCATCTCCGCATGTGGGGCGACATCATTTCATCGGCGTGCTGGCGACCATACAGGTTTGTCTGTGTGACAATGTCCCCGAGCAATTGGTCGCCAAAAAATGCCCGGAAGTAGTCATAAGGGGTGTCATTCTCCGAGCAGGGAAAGGCAGGCTGGACGCCATTCGGTGCCTTGTGAAAGAGGGGTGGTTGACCAGGCATATCCAGAGGCAGGCAGTCCTCCCACTGAAAGACACGTGGTGGTACCGCACTCCTGGCCCCTCCTGGGGCACCTCCTCTGGCACCTCCTGGGGCACCTCCTCTGGCCCCTCCTCGGGCCCTTCCCCGGGCACCTCGCTGTGGCTGTCCCTGCTGTGGCTGTGCCTGCTGTGGCTGTGCCTGCTGTGGCTGTCCCTGCTGTGGCTGTGCCTGCTGTGGCTGTCCCTGCTGTGGCTGTCCCTGCTGTGGCTGTGGCTGTCTCTGCTGTGGCTGTCCCTGCTGTGGCTGTCCCTGCTGTGGCTGTGCCTGCTGTGGCTGTCCCTGCTGTGGCTGTCCTTGCTGTGGCTGTCCTTGCTGTGGCTGTCCCTGCTGTGGCTGTGCCTGCTGTGGCTGTCCCTGCTGTGGCTGTCCCTGCTCTGGCTGTCCCTGCTGTGGCTGTGCCTGCCCGTCGTCAGAGTCGCTTTCCGGCAGCGGGGATATCCTGGCTTCCGGCGAATCGGGAGAGCTTGGGCCGGCATCGCTCTCCTCCAAATTCAGCCGACGCCTGGTCACCCGACGCCTGGTCACCCTCATCCGCGACATCTTGGGTGGCGTAGCCAACGGGGGGGGATTTGCACCTGCAGCTGGTGTAGAGGTCGCTGGACCTAGACCAGCTTGTGCATGGGCGGGGGTAGTTGGCATCTGGTCTACCCCCGAGATGTTGGCTAGAGGCTCTGACACGGCGGCTGGCTGCCTGGATGGGGGTGCTGGCTGGGGGGTCAATGACCTGGTCCGTTTTGCCGGTCTGGCACTGTTACCTATGCAAAATGTGGGAATGGTATTTGGTATGAGGGATGTGCAGCACAAATATTCAATCTTTCGTTGTTTGGTTGTTTGTATTACCGTACAAAATTTACTGAACGCCTGAAAATAATACGCTATAAAATGCTCGCAATCAAACTTTCAAGCAATTACAAGGTCACATGCAATTATAAAAAGGTATATTGTAGACCACAATCTTCGCCAAGCTTCGTTGTTTTTTTTTTTTTTTTTTTTTTTTTTTTTTTTTTTTTTGTCTATATTCCAACTTACTTCCTCTCGGGCATAGGCTGAATGCCTTAACATTCACCGCTTTACAATGAACAGTGAAGCCCGTGAGGTCTTGTTCCAGTCTAGGGAGTGAGACATGTGAAGCACGTAGAGTACAACGAGCACCTGCCATCTTGCCTTCACATGAGGCACGGTGCTCACTCATGGCCCGAAACGACCCCATCTCTGAAGCCACCTCGTTCCTGTGCTTCACTGTCTCACCCACTACACTCGGACTCTCACACTTACACACACACACAACGCCACCTGTTGAGCAGATAACTCACCAGGCATTGCACCCCTATAGCATATTTTGAATATGGGAATATTCATACAGTGCTATTCAATCAGGGAACAATGAGGGTATTTTATTGACGTTTCGGTGGGCTTGTGGTAATGCACTGATACCAGGTACAGCACAAATTCCATCCCAATAATATCTTCCCATTGATACATCGGGATTTGAACCCGGGACCTTTGGATTACCAGGCCAGTGGCAAGACCACTCCACCACACCTCCCCTACTTGCTTGCTTGTATTATCGTGAGAAATGTACCGTACACCCTGGTTATCGTGAGAAATTTACTGAACGCCTGCAAATAATACGCTATAAAATGCTTGCAATCAAACTCTCAAGCAATTTCATTGTCACATGCAATTATAAATGTATAGGTAGACCCAGAGAGGAAGAGACAGAGAGAGAGAGAGAGGAGGTCAAGAACATCTGCTAGGTGTGATTTCCACTGGGAGGGAAGATTAGTTAGGGAGTGCCCTGGCCTACATCAGACAAAGAGAGTACAAAGGAGTACAAAGGAGTACAAACAAAGAGAGTGAGACAGAGAGAGAGAGAGCGTCGTGATAATATAACAATGTTACATATGTATCATATATATGATAAAATAATATATACGGTAGGCCTACATCTGTTCCCCACAATCATATAATGCCAAGCACAAATATTCAATCTTTCGTTGTTTGTATTACCGTAAGAAATTTACTGAACGTCTGCAAATAATACGCTATAAAATGCTTGCAATCAAACTTTCAAGCAATTACAAGGTCACCTGCAATTATAAAAAGGTATATTGTACACCACAATCTTCGCCAAGCTTGGTTGTTGCTTGTATTATCGTGAGCAATGTACCGTACACCCTGGTTATCATGAGAAATTTACCGAACGCCTGCAAATAATACGCTATAAAATGCTTGCAATCAAACTCTCAAGCAATTTCAAGGTCACATGCAATTATAAATGTATAGGTAGACCCAGAGAGGAAGAGACAGAGAGAGAGAGAGTGTCGTGATAATATAACAATGTTACATATGTATCATATAATTATATGATAAAATAATATATACGGTAGGCCTACATCTGTTTCACACAATCATATAATGCCAAGCACAAATATTCAATCTTTCGTTGTTTGTATTACCGTAAGAAATTTACTGAACGCCTGCAAATAATACGCTATAAAATGCTTGCAATCAAACTTTCAAGCAATTACAAGGTCACATGCAATTATAAAAAAGGTATATTGTAGACCACAATCTTCGCCAAGCTTCGTTGTTGCTTGTATTATCGTGAGAAATGTACCGTACACCCTGGTTATCGTGAGAAATTTACCGAACCCCTGCAAATAATACGCTATAAAATGCTTGCAATCAAACTCTCAAGCAATTTCAAGGTCACATTCAATTATAAATGTATAGGTAGACCCAGAGAGGAAGAGACAGAGAGAGAGAGAGAGAGTGTCGTGATAATATAACAATGTTACATATGAATCATATATATGATAAAATAATATATACGGTAGGCCTACATCTGTTCCACACAATTATATAATGCCAAGCACAAATATTCAATCTTTCGTTGTTTGTATTACCGTAAGAAATTTACTGAACGCCTGCAAATAATACGCTATAAAATGCTTGCAATCAAACTTTCAAGCAATTACATGCAATTATAAAAAGGTATATTGTAGATCACAATCTTCGCCAAGTTTCGTTGTTGCTTGTATTATCATGAGAAATGTACCGTACACCCTGGTTATCATGAGAAATTTACCGAACGCCTGCAAATAATATGCTATAAAATGCTTGCAATCAAACTTTCAAGCAATTACAAGGTCACATGCAATTATAAAAAGGTATATTGTAGATCACAATCTTCGCCAAGTTTCGTTGTTGCTTGTATTATCGTGAGAAATGTACCGTACACCTGGTTATCATGAGAAATTTACCGAACGCCTGCAAATAATACGCTATAAAATGCTTGCAATCAAACTCTCAAGCAATTACAAGGTCACATGCAATTATAAAAAGGTATATTGTAGACCACAATCTTCGCCAAGCTTCGTTGTTGCTTGTATTATCGTGAGAAATGTACCGTACACCCAGGTTATCGTGAGAAATTTACCGAACGTCTGAAATAATACGCTATAAAATGCTTGCAATCAAACTTTCAAGCAATTATAAAATGTAAATTGTACTTACCAACACCCACACCAGTATGTTCTTCGTCAGGAACGTCTCCAATTTGGTCAACGGTCTGTCCAACATCAACCACAACATCCACCCCACGCAAATTATGCTTGGGGTGAAAGCCTATGATCGGGTTATTTTCGTCTTCCGAGTCGTTCACGCTACCAAAACTCTCACCCAGACCTTCGACGGTTTCATCCAACAGCTTATTAGAAAGTTCTGAAGAGTTCAGCATGATATCTAGTTCCTGGGTGGTTAGCCGGGTGTGATTAGTAGGGTGGCGCGACGCACTAGGGATGGCGGCCACCGAATCGGACACAGGCAAATCTTGACCTTCTATTACGGCTGCTTGAGGGTTACTGAGTCATGGTCACGCAGTGGGGATGTGTGGGTGGGCCCTTGTAGTACACCGCCTGACCACCAGGTTTCGCTTTCCACCTAAATTAGGGCGGGAATACGCCCACGGACTTTAGTCGGACCCCGCCATTTAGTCCAATTTTCTCGTTTCGGACTTTAGTCGGGCCCCGATCTTTAAGGGTTAAGGATATCTGATAAAAATGGATTTTATATTTATTATATTGCGCAATTCTAGTATTGAGATACAGGCCGTGTCAGTCACGGTAAAGGTAGCCCACGAGGCCAGGCAGGTGGAATAACGCACGTGCACTCCCCCTCAATACTGGACAAACACTGAATTTTGGAACTTGGTGGTGAGGGTATTCTGTTGTCCTGGGATATAGGTTGCCAGATGTTGCCATATAGGCGCAGATGTCCCTCGGCTTTTCAGACGAAAAGAGGTCATATTCCGCGAGGAATATAATGCCTTTCCCACGCCCTGCCACTATACCAACGGCTTTGTGTTGCTACAGGAGGCTTATAAAGTTGCTTTCTAAGGCCTATTGAAGCATTTTAGTTTTTGAAAATTCGATATTTTGACCCCCTATGGTTCCAGTCTCCCCTTAACCTATTAAACGTGAAAATACCCTAGGGGCAAGGGTACTTATTTGTGAATTTCGAGACTTCGATTCTGACAGAATTTGTTATATTTACGATATAAGTATTACATGTTTTCAATATCCTTTTATTTTACATATATGATGTATATAATTATGAACCTGCAAGAGTGCTAAAATAAGTTGGAAAAGCATTTGGGTGGTTAAAAACGAAGATATTGGCCACCCGGTCATAATCTCAGGCAAGAGTGAGGCACGGGCAACCCTCCCCTCTCGCTGTCTGTGAGGTAACTGAGGCGAGCGGGCAGGGTCTGGGTGTTATATAAGGATCTTTTATGCAACCCACTTGTGCTACATTATCGCGGGAGAGTAAAATAACCAATAAATTATGAAAATAAGAGCAAAAATATGTGATAATTGAGGAGGGGGAAAGGGGGGAATAAGGTGGGGAATAAGGTGGGGAAGGGTGGGGGGGGGGGTGAGAAACACATTGATGAGAACTAGAGGGGAATTATCTCACCTAGACACAAATTCCTTTGTTTTGATAGCCCCTGGGATGTTTTGGAAGGCTTTTTATATTGTCTTGCTTCCGTGAGGCCTATCGCGTTCCCTATTGTAAGCCTTCTGTGAGGCCTATCGCGTTTCATGGGTTAATTAGTTTGGTGATTTAAAAATGTCTTCACCTCATTCAGGCGGATGAAGTTCTCTGGGCGAGCGATTTATTGGAGTGCCTATAATTTAGAAGCCGGCCTTTGGTTGGGATTTTTTTTGTTCTAGCTTACCTAAAAATGTACATGGATTGTTCTGGTTGGCAGTTTCTCTATTTAGAAGGGGTGAGTTAGTGTTAGGGGGAGCCACAACCTGTCCTCATCTCACGCGCTCACACACCATCAGCCGCTCACGGCGCACAGCTGATCACCACACCGCCAGACGTACGATGAACAGTAACAGGAAAATATGTATAGTGTGCGATATTGGATTCAACAAAAGGAGTACAACGTCACAATGTAGTAGTTGTAATGAAACAGTACACGATCGATGTACTTACGTTACTAGCAGAAAAGAAGTGGAATGCGATAAATGTAGGGAAATAGCTATTAAGGGTCCTAAAATCATTTGTGAAATATGTGAATCACTCATAACAAGAAAACAAAGGATCATAAACTGTGTTAAGTGTAAAACTGTAGCTCACATGAAGTGCATCTCTAAGAAGACCAACAGTGAAGAACGGGAATTCCTATGCAACATATGTGCCTTGCATTCATTACCGAATATTAATGTAAATGAACCAATTAGTATTAACAACTCAGAATCCAGCCAGGACACATTCAAAATCAAAGATGAATACAGAGTGTTCACCAACAAAGGGCTCCATCTTATCCACATTAACGCCAGATCAATGTACCATAAATTGTCAGAATTAAACTTGTTAGCTAATAAGGCCAAAGCTTCAATAATTGCAATCACAGAAACCTGGCTGGATTCAAGTATAAACGATGGTGAAATAAACATTCAAGGTTTCAATATGGTTAGGAATGATCGCAATAGGCATGGGGGAGGAGTATGTCTGTATGTAAAACACAACCTCACACACACAACCAGGACCGACCTCCATGTAGAAAATCACGAAGCTCTGTGGATCGATCTACACCTGCCGAGGACAAGACCCATCACAATTGGGGTATGCTATAGGCCACCAGACGACACACAATTCTTGACCAAATTTGAACGAACGTTGTCATCGCTAGACCCTCGGAATGAATCCATCATACTAGGGGATTTTAACCTGTGTTACAAACAACGAAATGATAGGCTTGTACGAGAATATAGGCATATACTGACAATGCACAATCACAAACAACTCATCACAACCCCCACACGTATCTCTGAGAACACTGCCACAATATTAGACCACATAAACTGTAACAGAGAGGACAAAATATCCCAATCAGGGGTTATACAGACTGGGATAAGTGATCACTTCGTCACATATTGCACACGAAAAACCAAAAAAATTACCCTAGAGAATCACAAGATTATCAAAACAAGGTCACTCAGAAACTACAATAAAGAAACATTTCTGGACATTTTATGGAATACAGACTGGTCTCCAGTGTTTGGAAGTACAAACGTTAATGACGCATGGGTTGGCTTCAGAACCATCATCACAAACATTCTAGACGAAATAGCTCCTCTGAAAGACATACGAATTAAAGCAAGGTCAGACCCATGGATCAATAATGACATACTACACCATCTGGAACACAGAGACAATCTGTTAAAAAGGCTAGCGAAACATAGACAGGATCAAGGTCTGAAACATGAGTTCAACAGGGCCAGGAATAAACTAAGTAGGAAAATAAAATCAGCGAAAACTAATTATTTTCACAATAAGGCAGAGGAATATCAGAATAACCCAAAGAAACTATGGAGGCACCTACAAACAACAGGCTACAGCAACAAGACAAGGGATTCGTCTAACACTAATATTGCTCTCACCATTAATGATCAGATTTGCCACGATAAACGACAAATTTCAACCTACTTCAACTCCTTCTTAACCTCCATAGCAAACACACTTGCACAGAACCTACCTCAACCTCTCAATAAATACACGACAACAACGGCCACCTTTCGAAATTTCTACAGAGATAAAGACATACACCCAAACACATTTGGATTGCAAAATGTTACACCAAAATACACTTTTGACGAGCTGTCTAACCTAAATGTACATAAAAGCACAGGACCAGACAAAATTCCTGCCAAATTTCTACGAGATGGAGCCATTGGTATAGCAGGCCCCCTAACTCACATCATCAACTTGTCAATTAACACCAACACTGTACCTGCTGAACTGAAGGAAGCTATTGTAACCCCTCTATTCAAGAAAGGAAATAAACTAGAAGTTGGTAACTACAGACCAGTTAGCATATTATGTATTGTATCTAAAATCCTTGAAAGAGCGGTATACACCCAAATTGAACACTACCTCAAACAAAATGATCTATTCTATAAGTTTCAATCAGGTTTCAGATGCATGTACTCGACAGACTCCTGTCTCATCCACTTAACGGATCACATTCGTAAAGAAATGTCTAAAGGTAACTACACCGGTATGGTTCTTCTTGATCTACAAAAAGCGTTTGACACAGTAGACCATGATATCCTATGTACTAAACTACAAGCAATGGGCATAGGATCTGTGAACTGGTTTAAATCTTATCTTAGTGGTAGAACCCAAAGAGTCAAAATTGATGATAATATATCTGATCCTATGCCAATTAACTGTGGGGTCCCGCAGGGAAGCATCCTTGGTCCCTTACTCTTTCTCTGTTATGTGAACGACATGGAACTGAGCGTCTCATGTAAATTATTACTGTATGCAGACGACAGCGTGCTCCTGGTTTCAGGAAAAGACCCAATAAGTATTGCCGCTTCACTTTCCAAAGAACTAGAATCATGTAGTGAATGGCTAGTGGACAATAGACTATCTCTTCACCTGGGCAAGACGGAAGCCATCTTATGTGGAACAAAACGCAAACTGAAAGACATTGTGGGCTTCTCGGTCAACTGTAATGATATTCCTATAACAACAGTGTCACAAGTTAAATATCTCGGACTAAAACTGGACGCGAGTTTGTCAGGTGAAACAATTTTGGAATCTATCCTGAGTAAGTGTAGAGCACGTATAAAATACCTGTATAGACAGGTGGGATGCTTGCCCGCGGCGACCAAAAAGACCCTCTGCGAAGCGCTTGTTCAATGTCATTTTGACTATTCTGTGTCATCCTGGTACTCTGCATCATCTAAATCAGCACAGCACAAACTTCAGGTCACTCAAAATAAAATGGTTAGGTTCATGCTGAACCTAGGACCCAGATCACATGTTGGCCAGGAACAACTTCAGTCACTAGGTATGCTCAATGTCGCTGACAGGGCCAAACAAATCAGGCTCACTAATGCCTTCAAAATTTTCTAAGACAGAGCTCCAGAGTACCTAAAGAATGATTTTGTTAAAGCAAATGAGAGGAGTGGACATAATACAAGAAACAGGATGTTTAATTTTAAGGTCCCGAGAATCCAAGGACAGGGTAAGCAAACATTCTTCTTCACCGCCATCAAAGACTGGAACGACCTACCCCAGTCAGTCCGTGAAAAGAGAACACTGTATTCCTTCAGACGTAGCCTGAAGGAACACCTGAACCGGACAGCTGCGAGAAGGGAGCACCAAGCTTATGTCTACTACTAAATGCGACATAAGAGATAGACAAACCAAACTGAAATGATTACTGATTACGGATTACTGATATTTACTATAGGATGTAAGGTATCTTAAAATAACCCCCTAGAAATACTTTTTCTAAAGTATCCATTTCTTTATCCTCCCCATTTTTCCCCAGCTAACCTAATCCCACAAGGACCCCAATGGAAATACGCCTAACGGCCTTATTGGGCTATCCTTAGTTGGAATTATGCAAGGCTGGTACATGTCATATTTGTAACAAACTATGTGGTACCAACTCTGTAAATTGCTAACTGAATAAATATTATTATTATTATTATTATTATTATTATTATTATTATTATTATTATTAGTGTTTTTAGTTAGTGTTAGTGCTATTAGTGAGTCTTGGGTTTTGAACAGTCCACTAGTTTAATCCGCAGAACTTTAATGTTTTTTAAACTATTTAACCCTGGCCGACATAAGTTGCTAACTTACTGATGGGGTGGCAGAGCGCCTGGTATTTCCCTCGCAACACTTTCTCTGACATTGAGGTACCGGTAGAAGTCGGAGGTAATTGGGGTTGTCACCAACCGACAGATTCTGATCTAACTTACATAACTTACTGAGCTCAATATGACTCAAATGTGTCATATAACTTACTTATTGAGCTACTTCACTAGGTTCATATGACGCGATCGCATCCTATGATACTCTTGGGCGTACCGCCATATGACGCTATTGCGTCATATATTACGGAGAGGGTTGAATGCTTCAAACTTCTGTATAAAATATATTTGCAATATATAAAATAGGGTGGATAAAGTATAGTTTCCTTCGGCAATCTAAAGAAATATAATTTAATGGGGATCATTTATGAGACTGAGAATTAGGAGTTAACTGTACTACTTATAGATGCACTATTACTGATTTAAATTTGGTAACTCTGCTTAATATCGAGGTCTACAACTCTAACTTCCTTCTAGACTGAAGCTCAAGTAGTCAATTGGGATACGTCTAGAGTAGTGTGTATTCATTTTCTCAAACTTGGACTTCATTATACACTGAGACTATAATCAAATCGTAAATATCATTAGCGACGTAAATTACAAGTCCCTTCAAAGGATCTTCGGAATATCCAAGCCACATGTTCGCCTTTTCACTATATCTTGCTCAGTTCTTGACTTTGCCTAAGATTATAGTCTTCACTTACATCAAACGTTTGTATAACTTCACAGGAACCAAATTTATGTGGGCAACTGTACTCTCTAAAGCCCGTCAGGCCCGAGGGAAATGTCCGTTATGGGGCAATTTCAGAGGGCAAAGGAGGGGAATGGCCGCGGCGGTAGCTGAGCGAAATCACCAGACACTGCCCGGTAGTTTGCCAGTGGATGTGGGGATAAACGGGGCCTGTGGAAGGAAGGGATAAGTGCATAGTTTGATCTTTAATTATCCCTCCATAACGCATGGTCCGTTGTCATCGTATGGGGGCTTCCGGGCTGTCAGGTGGGTTGGTCAAACTCATTTGACCGCTCCCCCTGTCACCTCCAATGAATTTTGCCATGCGCTTTTGTTTCTCTCCCGGTTTGCTTTTCGTTTTTCCATTCTTCCTCTCTCTACCCCCTTCTTCTGGGGTACCGCGACTGATACTTGGTTCTTGGCCAGACTTGTTCTTTGGTTTTGTTAACAGGGTGTTGTGGGATGGCAAGCCCCTTCACCCTTAACCTCTCCGCGGCGCACAGGGGGTTTTCTACAGGGTAAGACTGTGCGCACCTATGATGATTTTGGGACCTATTGCAAATTTCGATAAAAAGTACATCATCGTGTAGGGAATGTTTGCGGGCATCGGCCCATATATATTTGAACCCCCAATAAATGTCTGGGGGGGGTGGGGGAACGGTCTGTAGTTGAAAAATGTGGAGCGAATGGCACCGCGCGGCTAGATTGTCATCGAGCGGCGAGATTTCCCTGCCGAATATTTACGCGCGCAGGGGATAGAAGGAGAGGGAGGAGGGGGTGGGTTACGGCGTATTATCACGTATATGTCCATTTTTGAGCCCTTTTAGGCTATGTAGAGTATGTATATGTGTGTAGGCCACCCATATAACAATGAATATGCCTCATAGTGACCAAAAATTGCAATATATAAGGGAATTATAAGATAATTTGTAGGCGGGAATGAAGATGTGTTGGAGGTTTGGCGGCAATTTATGAGCTGAGAGTGTGGTTATCGCCATACATATCACGTATATCTTGTACGTAGAGCACTGTCATGCTATAATACAGACTTGTACGTATGTATACGTGCCATATATCAAAATATATACCGCATATTGACCAATTCATGCGATATTTACGCACATTATCAAAGAGTTTCTATGCGTGAACCAAGCTGTGAGTGAGTTGTGCTGGGAATGAAAGGGGGAGAGGGTGTGTTACGCCATAAATATCACGTAAATCTTGTATTTAGAGCACTGTCATGCTATAATAAAGATGTGTACGTATGTAGGCGTCCCATATAACAAGGAATATACCGCATAATTATAGCCCAATTGATGCGATATTTACGCAAATTGTGAATGTGTTTCTAGCAGACGGAAGCCTGAAAGGGTGGGTTGGGGGTGGGTGGGTGGGAGGGAGGGAGGGAGGCATGCAGGGGTGCAGGGAGGGAGTGAGTGAGTCGTGAAGAGAAGGAAGGCAGGCAGATCCAGCTGTGTGACAATTGTGAAGGCGCACGAGGCGTATGGATGCTTGGGATTTTGAACCTTATGTCTTCCAGGTGTCTGGTGTTTGTTGCCACCAAGAGTTTTACAATAACATGAGTCAGGAATGGAGAGAGAGAGAGAGAGAGATAGATAGAAACTGAGACATGCGTATGTCGTACGTATAAATGGACTTCAGAATTGCATTTTTATGCAAGCAGACATTGCATTTTAGACACATGTGAAGTACCACAGAAACATGTAGGCCATTGACTGTCAATAAAGTACTATATTATAGACCACCAGCGACGGTGGTCAGTAAACACGTGCAGATTGCCTTTTGCGATAAAGGGCTAAATATAGAATGGTGTCTCCTTACACTTGCGAAAGGGTAGATTGCCACCAGAGAAACGTTTACTTATTTATTTCCAAGTAATATGCAATCTAAATGTATATTCGAGACCTACTGCAATTATTTGTATGACAGTCATGACTATGTATAATCCAATATACGCGCGTAGGCGAGACATAAGAAAGCTGGTTGAGCAATTTTCGACACCCACACAGTTATTATTCTTTTTTATTTACAATATTATACAATACAAATGTATTTGTGAAGAGTATTTTATCCATTATTGTATTTATACAAATTTTGTTCCCAGACAGAGCTGCTGTGGCTGGTGTAGCTGGGGCATAAAGGGAGCGGCAAGGGTCACCGCTTGACCGTGTGAAAATGAGTGGAGTCGCACTGAGAGGGGCAATTTTGCTGAATGTTTTGGCAATTTAGGACAGAATAAAGTTATATAATTACTAATTCTTGACACAGAGACAAACTTTCATAAACCTTGGCATGATATAATTGATAATCCCATCAATTTACAAACGTAAATTGGTGGGATAATTCATTTTTGTTTGTATATTGTCATTTCGATTGTAGACACAAAGTTTTGAGTGATATTTGGTATGAGCTCCTGTGGCATGGTTGGTAAGGTCGCGGACTGGAAAACTCAAAGTGTGCTAGGGTTGTGTGATCGAATCCAGGAGGGGGTTATGGGGAAGGTTTTATATTGTCTAGAACATTTTTGATTAAATTTTTTTTTTACAAGATCATGCCATTGTATTCAATAAATATGAAATATTCATAGAATATATCATATTGTAAGAATACAATGACATGACCTTGTGTTTTTTTTTTTTTATTATTGTTTTATTTTATTATCTTAGTAGGTTTGACAGGATTTGTTGAAACATTTATTTTTGTACAATTCATTTGAGGTAAGAAAATAATTATATACACATGACTTTGGCTAATAACAAACATATATATTGATATAATAAAAAAATAAGGCATATTACATGTAAATATTTGAAACTTATAAACTAAATAATGAAACATACAATTATATAATGTAAAAGCTATATCACAGGGACATCTTTGGAACTTATACATTATATAATATATATGTTACATTATGAGGTAGCGTGATCAATTAGGTCAGGTCAGGTAAGGTAGGGCGCGAGTCCAGGACAGGGCTGGGCAGGGGGCGAGTCCAGGGCAGGGCAGGGCAGGGCAGGGCAGGGCAGGGCAGTGCAGGGCAGGGCAGGGCAGTGCAGGGCAGGGCAGGGCAGGGCGACACTCAATAATTTTTGAAGGTGTGGTAGTCCCTGAAGCACTCACCCATGCAGAGTGGAACTTTGCACTCTGCGCACATTGAGGTGACTCTTTTTGGGACATGGGGTTTCCTGACACTGGAGCTGCAGACGATGCACTGCACCTGCCTGTGACGAGTGCCAATCACCTCGGTGTTGATCAGGTAGTGTCTTTGGACACCCACCTGGACTCGGTCAGGAACGTGATCCCCACGCCATGCCGTACGTCTGTGAGTGGTGGTGCCATACTTCTCCAGGAGTTGGTATGAGACGTTGTACACGAACTCCCGGAATTTAAGTTTCTGGTTTGGGGCCATATTCTTTTTGACCAACCACAAGTTGTAGGCGTTCAGCATCGTTATGTCAACAAGGTGGAGGAAGAGCTTGTGATACCACTTCACAGTCTTCCTCAGACACTCAACGCCTGACAGCTGACAGTCAGACTTGTCCACCATGCGCATGTTTTTGGTGTAGTCCACTACCATGTCGGGCTTGTAGATGGTCTTCCTGGTTCGGTAGTGGATTTTGCCAGAATCCATCTGGGCACCTGTGTGGACGGTGGAAAGCAGGTGGACGTCTCGCTTATCCTTCCACTTCAGGGCTATCACTTTCCCACACTTTTCGAGCTGCTTGTATTTCTGCCCCTTTCGTCGTCTTCTTCGCACATGCCTCTCGCGGTGTTCCTGGGCCAGGTCGTCTTCTGAAGGTGTGTCACTGGAGGAGGCATCTGTGAGAGGAATGACATCACCTGTGAATTTTGGCATAAACTTTCTTGTCTTTCTGACAGTCCCACATGACCCCGTTTGGTTGTCATGAAGAAACTGGCAGAGAGCAGGAGAAGTATACCAGTTGTCAGTGTAGATGATGTGGCCTTTGCCCAGGTAAGGTGCCAACATTTTCCTGACGATGGCACCTGACATGCCCATGGGGTCATTGGCAGCGGCTTTCGGTATGTCAATGTCAGTGCCTGTGTACACGATCATGTCAAGCACTATTCCAGTTTCGCAGTCACACAAAACGAAGAGCTTGATTCCGAACCTATGCCTTTTCAAGGGGATATACTGTTTGAAAACAAGACGTCCTTTGAAGAGCACGAGCGACTCATCAATCACCAAATTGAGGAAGGGGTAAAAGTATTTCCTATACCTCTCCAACAACATGGTGAACACATTCCGAACTTTCCATATCCTGTCAATCCTGTTAGGATTTTCGTTGTCTGCAAAGTGCATAAATCTTAGCAGCAACAAAAATCTGTCACGAGTCATGAACTTATTGAAAGTTGGGGTGGCGATGAGAGGGTCGTGCTTCCAATAGTGTTGCAACACATGCTTTTTGATCAGAGGCATGAGGAACAACAAGGCAAAGAACGTCATAAATTCTTCCACAGTCGTATCCACCCAGCCTCGTATTCTCGCTTTTGGAGAAAGGACGTCCAATCGGCCCAACACCCACCTGTAGTAGGCGTTTGTTTGGGCAACGATGTACGTCATTACCTCCATATCGAAAAAAGCGAGGAAGAAGTCGCTTTCGTTCGCTTGATCGTCACAGGGCCAGTCGTCAGTTGTTCCTGACGTCCCAGGATTGAACTGGGGCACGTCAGGTACAAAATTGACCCCGTCAGACCAATCGAACGAAGGCAAGCCAGGGATCGGAATGCCGTCTGCGTCTGCTTCATCGTCTGAAATATCGCTTCCATGGTCGCGATACAGCACTTGATCATCATCACCCTCCTCTTCACTAGACAGACGATGACCTTCCTCATTTTCGTCGCCGACGTCTGACTCACTCCCACTGTCCACTCCCAAATCCCCCCACCCTTGGTCCCGTGCTAGGTCTTCGTCGTCAAAACCTTGGCTGCCAATGTCCTGCGAATCACCATCAAACAGCAGGGCGCCATATTTGGATGGTGTCAGAGTTTTCCGGGTAATTTTTGCACGCGAGGGTGTCTTATGGACAGGGACAGCAGAGGTGGCGGCAGGGGCGGCGGCAGAGGCGGCGGCAGGGGCAGCAGTGGTGCGTGGCCTTGATGGCAAGATGATGGTGGTGCCTGTCGCCCTTCTCTCTGTTCCTTGGGCAGGGGCGGCAGGGGCAGCAGGGGCAACAGGGGCAACAGGGGCAGCAGGGGCAACAGGGGCAACAGGGGCAGCAGGGCCACCAGGGACAGCAGGGCCAGCAGTCGCTTTCCCTCTCCCTTTCCCCTTCCCCTTCCCCTTCCCTGTTCCTTGGGCAGGGGCGGCAGGGGCGGCAGGGGCAGCAGGGGCGGCAGGGGCAGCAGGGGCGGCAGGGGCAGCAGGGGCGGCAGCGGCAGCCGGGCCAGGGGCGGCGGCGGCAGCCGGGCCAGGGGCGGCGGCTGGTGGTGGTGGTGGTGGTAGGGGCACTGTGGCTGGCGTACGGGATCTTTTCCCTACGCCCGTGCCTTTAATTTTTCCTGCCCCGCAGGTTTTGCAGCCCTAGGGCGGCCTCCTGCGTCGCTGGCAGGGGCAGCAGGGGCGGCAGCGGGGCCAGGGGCGGCGGCGGCAGCCGGGCCAGGGGCGGCGGCTGGTGGTGGTGGTGGTGGTAGGGGCACTGTGGCTGGCGTACGGGATCTTTTCCCTACGCCCGTGCCTTTAATTTTTCCTGCCCCCGCAGGTTTTGCAGCCCTAGGGCGGCCTCCTGCGTCGCTGCCAGGGGTGGCAGGGGTGGCAGGGGTGGCAGTGGTGGTAGTGGTGGTGGTAGTGGTTGTTGCAGTGGCCTGGGTCGTGGTGGCAGTGTCCCGAAAGACCAATGACCTCTGTGCCATTGCCCTGCTTGCACGTGTTTTTTGTGCTTTGGGTGCTGGTGTTTCGTCCTCAGAGCTGTAGGGCGTGTCGTACTGGTAGCTAGGGTCTTTGGCAGCCACCCTCTGCCTTCCACGGCGGCTAACACCACCAGAAGGAGGGCTGGTTGTGTCATCAGGGAGCGAGCGTGAGGGACGTGTGGGCTCCATGACTAGTGCGTGGTTACTGGCGCGGTGGTGCTTGCACGAGTGCGGGGAGAGCGTTTGGCGGGGTGGTATCGAGAGTTGACATGTAGTACTATATCCACACCAATTTTCAGCCGCCTAACTATTAACGCGCGGTTTTGGTACGCGTTCAAAAGCGTTACTCTGAAGAGTCTTCCCGCAGTCCGCCGGGGGAACTCTTAAGAGTCTCCCCGCAGCTCCCGGGTTAAGAACTGGCATCCCTGACATGTTCGAACGAGGGGAACCTTTTATGTCACACCTGGACTCTTGTGCTGGGTTTTAGATCGACGAAACGACGGCCCTTAATGTACATTGGGAAGGGTCTATACCTGAACGGAACCCAAGGGCGGTAGCCTCGTCCTCTAATTGTTGCTCCCTGGTGGGTATGGGATTTGGATCAGCTGATTTGACTTTCTTTGTCTTATGGATGCTGACTTTACGGATAATACGGTTCCTAAACCCTGCGAGGCTTTAGACTGTGTATCGGATCTTTCCCCTGTTTCGGCCCTTGTGTTGATGACCCCTGCTCTTCCCAAGACCAATCCAACTGACTCTCCTCTGGGCTCGGTGGCTGCCACTCCGGTGTCAGCCATAGCTCCTCCGGCGACATTGCTGGCCTAAACCTCTACCGCCCTGTCTGGCCCTCCGGGTAAGCCTACCTCGGACCCAGTCACGGTGCTCCCTGTCGTTCCTACCTCAATTACGACGCTCCAACAGTTTCTGCCACAGTCTTCCTCCCGAACTCGCACCAGACGACAATTTTGTGCTACTCCTGATGTGCTCGGTGCAGTGTTTGAACCCCAGAGATGGCCGAAGTACTTTAACCCATTAAGCGTGCGCAGGGTGTATTGAACACCACAGTTCTGGGCGGCAATATTAGGCTCCATTCCTGCCTATAATCGTCACTTTACAATAAATATCGTTATTACTTATTCATATGCGCCTATTTTACCTTTACTATAAAGTTATAACCTGTAACAACAATAAAACAAGTGGGAATATCATTTTTCTGGTCAAAATCGTGAATTGTAAGCGAGCGTTTCATTCATCAAGTGTGAGCCAGCTGGCACCACACCCTCCACTCTCTAAGCCTGGAGAGTGACTGAGGCCTGTATATCTCTCTCTCTCTCTCTCTCTTTTCCATGCATAGATACACCCATGACCACACCCTGCAACCGGCTTGCAGATGTTAGCACGAAAATATACCAATGAATAGGGGAATAACAGGGAAAATAGGTGATAATTGAAGGGGGAGCGAAAGGAGGGGATGTGGAGGAGTGATACGAGGTATGGAGGAAAAACAATACAAAAAATAAAATAAAATAAAAAACTTGTTGTAAGTGCTACTGGGGCCTTTTAAAATGTTTTTTTTAGGCCTTCCCTCTTAAGAGCTTTCTCGCCGTTGCCCAGTAAAACCTCTTTACCTATAAAGCGCGCGCAGGGTGTAGCGAACACCACACTTCTGGGCGGCAATATTAGGCCTCTTTCCCGCCTAAAATCGCAATTTTACAATAAATATCGTTATGACTTATTCATATTATTATTATTATTATATGAGATACCGAAGTCTCCAACCAGGGTGCAGAAACACCATCAAGATCAATCCACACAAAACACCCGGAGGCACTGGAGAGAGACTACGGCAACTTAGGAAAAAATAAAAACATATACTGTATACTGTACTGTACATATACACATATTAAACACATATAACATATTATGCAGTGGAGGATATCAAGTATAAATATAATACAATAAAATAGAATAAAATAAGTTTAAAAATTAGAATTAATGCAGCAAAAAAGCATATGCGCCTATTTTACCTTTACTATGAAGATAGTAACCTGTAACAATAATAAAACAAGTGGAAATATAATTTTTCTGGTCAAAATAGCGAATTATAGTCAGCCGCTCCAGTCATGAGCTGTGAGCCAGCCGCGATCTACACCCTCCCTCTCTGAAGCCTACAGTCACACTGAACCTTCCCTCCCTCATTCTCGTGCATTTACTGTATACTCTCTCAGGCAACATGAGCACAGTTTAGACCGGGTTTAGAGATATTGGCATGATAAATACACCAAAACAGATGGTAATAAGAAGAAAAATAGGTGATAATTAAAAGGGGGGGGGGAGGTGATATTGACACGTGTGGATAAGTGATATGAGGTATGGAGGAAAGAAAAACAAATTGTTTTAGGTACTACTGGGGCCTTTTAAAATACTTTTGTTTAGGCCTGCCCTCTTAACCCGTTGAGTACCGTAGGATACAGTAATAAAAGTCCCCAAAAGTCCCAGGCACTGTGGCAAAAATGGCAGGAGAGACCACCTTTTCACCTCAAGAGATGAGGCAAGACTAAGTCTCTCAATATTTGTTTTTTTTTTTACAAGGCTTAAAAAAAAAGGGAGAAAAAAAAACTAAGCCTTGTACAGGCAGTTACAAGACAAATACATTGTTGACGAGTATATTCGGACCTGGGACTGGGGAGTTACTTATCTACTGACGAATATACTCGGGCCTGGGACTGTAAGGGTTAAGAGCTTTGCCGCCGATGCCCAGTAAAACCTCTTAAGAGCTTTCTCGCCATTCCTGGGTTAAAGGTGTTCTCGCCGTTCCCGGGTTAAGGTTGAGAACCGCCCACACGATGATATTGATCTTCAGGTCTATCTTCGGCAGGAGGTGGGTCCTATTGATCTGTTCCATCACTAGGAGACCTCTCGAATTGTTGAGGTTCATTCTGAGGTACAGTCGTCCACCATGATTACCCTCCTGGACACTCCCAGTGACTCTTTCCTGGGTCACCCAGAAGTGTCGCTAAACCAATGTGTGGTCACGGTTGTTGTTCCCCATAGTGTCATTTTCAAGGAAGTTGACTTCAGAGAAGCTGTCCCGCGTCTGTGTCTAGCATTGCAATTAAATCTCCCTGCAGTGCGTAGAGTTGAAACATAAACTATATCCCCAAGGAGAGGTTTTGATCCTGATCGGCCTCCTCTTCGCATTGCTAAGTTGTACTTTGACAGCCATGAACTGCCTCACTCCATTAAATTGGGTGCCGTATCGCTGCGCGTACAACCTTATGTTCGTAGTCCTCGCCAGTGAGTCAACTATTGGAAATTAGGCCATCCTGTTAAATACTGTCATTCTGTCAGGCACTGTCTGCGTTGTGGAGTAGAAAATGGGGACGGCACTCACCCTGCCCCGTGCTCCGCTGATCACTCAACATATGCGAATTGTGGATAACTATGTCTTCGCCAGAGAAGTGTTCCATCTGCAGGAGGCTAAGGGCATTCCTTTCAGAGTTGCTGCGCGTCTAGTGCGCGAGTCTAGGACGACGCCTGAGCGGAGATATGCTACAGTGACCCGTCCTTCTGCTTCATTGCCCTCGGACAACCTGGCACAGCTTCCCGGGTCCTCAAATTCTAAACCATCCTCACATGTTGATCTTTTCACTGGACCCTCCACGGCCATGCAACCTTCCCCCAACCTCCAGTCGCAACTCATAATGCGTTTGCGGCTCTAGGTGTGGATGTCTCGACCACAAATCATCCCCATAGTGCTGCCCGTACTGGGCCTGAGCCGTCGCCCACCCCGCATTCTAAGCGTGATCCTTCTTCCGCTCGGTCTACTGTTCCGTCTCAACCTCCTCGGCCTCCAGCGCGAACCCCGCCCTGGGCTTATCACCCGAACTCGAGCTACCTCACTGAAGACAATACCCTCAATTCCCACACCAAGGGTGTCATCCTCCCTTGTCAAATCGACTACCCGTCAAACGAGAGCTGCCCCTGCAATCGCTTGTACCTCTCGTCACCCAAGTACCCGTAATTTTACGGCTCCTTCTCAGACTTCCACCACTCTGGAGAACCAACGAGGCCAAGGTGCGCCTGATGATCTTGAAATGCAGGTTGCGGCATTTGACAGCTCCACTTCCTCTGAGAAGCCATGGTCCTTGCCTGATCATAACGATTCATGTGGGTGTAATTCCTGCGCTAAGCGTTTCTTTGATGAGCATTTCTCATCACCGTCTGGCACTTGGACTAAGGCCTTAAAAGTTTACCTCCTACAGGTCGCCCCTCCTGATTCCCTGCCCTCTTCGCATGACCCAGGTTGTCTGAGTGTTGACCACGTTCTTGGCTCGACCCTTTCACCGGCTGAGTAAATGGAGCGTTTCAAACACCAACACACATTAGCAGACACAGATCTAGTTACCTACCGCATCTCCGATGCACGTGTCCAACTTCACGATGTGCCTTCCGGCCGTAAGAGAGCGGGCAACCCTACTACATCCCCCCCATATTAGGTAAGCATGGATAATCTTAATACAGAGCAGTGAGATATATGAAAAATTACCGAGATATACGTCACCCTGAGTATTTTACGAGTAGCCTAATGTTTACATTGCCTGACTTCAGCAAAATTTACCTTTCACTTGCATGAGCTCGGCAACAACAACAACGAAAGTGCGAAAATAAGGCATCTGAAAATGCCACTTGGCCACTCTTCGGTCTCTTCCAGGTATCACTTTTCTCGCTCGCTTACCCCTCATGTTGTTCTGTACTCGTTGACTATACATTCTCAAGTCTATGAATTTTGGGAGTCACGGTGAGGCAGTAGAAGTGACAGGACTTTTGCTCCCGACTGTACAGTACTGTTGTGACAATAAACGAGACTTGTTTTTTCTTTCCTGCCAGTCTCCTCATTCTAGTATCAAAGCTTCCCGTCGAAAACTTCGGTTGGGTCATCTCACTACAAATCTCACCTGCATGTAGGCTACTCTTGCTCAAGTACTTCGAATATAGGGCACGTTTTAGGAATTATGCGAGACAAACTCTGCTTGGATATTTTTGTATTATACTGCAAATAAATGTAGCTGCATCCACTTGAAACAAACATGAGGCGTTACCTCCAGTCGAGCTTCTGCTGATATACACTCCCTCATATTGAATATCTGCTTGGATATAATCATAGAGTAAAGAAAGATAGAGAGGAAAGTGGGCCGTCACAAATCTGTATATAGTGATTCGCGCGTTCGAGAGATGGCAGCACGATCGCAAAGTAAAATGGGAGGGTCCCCATTAATTTATAATAATCCCTACCTTGTACTAATAACGCTATTAATAATCTATTGAACGTTATAAAGAGTCTCTGTAGACATGGCAGAATTAAATAGACATAAGTAGAGGCTACTGTAAAGGCAAGATCATCGTGAAATTGTCGTCATTATGAGGAAGTTCACAATCAAGTCTCTTCTACCCCCACCATTGTTGTTGTGAGAGTGGGAAGTTGTAAACGTCAAACATGCTGGGACAAAATATCCCTAGATGTCATAAGTATAACTTAAGAACGTATTTCGTGAAATGTCCTGTTTTAGTGCAACTTTATAAATTAACATCTAGATATCATGTATCTAATAATAAAAAATCAAAATGACATTTTAATTTGTGTTGTGTTGCTTTTAGTTATACAGTTTATATCATATAAGTATTTTATTATATTGTATATGTATACCTAATATTTTCCCTCTTGCTTTTATATATCTATTTTATTTTAATCAATGTACAAGTGTTTTTACCAACATTAATTCACTCTTAAAGACGTCCCCTCATTTAATCTAACACCCTCTCATTACGCAGACTTTCCCTAACTATGGTAACACTGCAGACAAGCCAGGCACGCCGATTATAAGGAATAATAAATAAGTAATATCCACTGGGGCCTTTTGCTCATAATATTAGGCCCCACGATAGTGCTGACATCCCTAGTTTGCGCGAGGAAATAACCCTCTTTTCTCTCTATCCTTCTTTACTCTATGGATATTATATAGGTTATACAAATGTCCTGCGATTATTGTTGATGCTTACCATGGTGATCAGTACCAGATGCAGCCCTGCCGAGCACCTACTCTGACCCATAGATTAGAGAAGGATAGAGGAGAAACAAAGAGGGTTATTTCGCCACGCGAACTAAGAGTGTCAGCAATATCGTGGGGCATAATATTATGAGCAATAGGCCACAGTGGATATTCCTTATTATATATTCCTTGATATCTGCGCGCCTGGCTTGTCTGCAGTATTACAATAGTTAGGGAAAGTCCGCATAATGAGGGGGCGTTAGATTAAAGAGGGAACGTCTTTGAAGCCCCGTCCACACGATCGAGCAGTGTCTGGCGGGGTGTGCCCCCTCACCAGGCAAAGTCTGTTGAACACGCTTGCGTTGTTGTCCACACGGCGGTGATTAGCCAGTCAAAGTCTGCTAGTGGTCAGAGTAGGTACTCGGCAGAGCTGGGTGCCGTACGATCACCATGGTCCGCACCAACAATAATAGCAGGACCGTTAAAGAGAGATTTTAAATACAGTGTAGCGTAATAATTGCAATATGCAAACAAATACAAAAACAAAAACATGCAGAACAAAATATGGTGTAGTGAGTGGGTTAATAAAAGAAAACAATTGGGAAGTCGTGTAACGATTGTATGTGAACTTCAAGATGGACATGAATGAGTATGACTTGAAGTACAGTACATGTGTATGGGCCCAAATACCTGCTATACACTCCTACCGAAAGTGGAACCCTATATAACCAAGCAGGATACCAATATGAGCAGAAGCTCGACTGAAGGCAATGCTCATGTTTGTTTTAAGTGGATGCAGCTACATTTATTTGCAGTATAACACAAGAACATCCAAGCAGAGTATCTCACATAATAACTGAAACTTGCATTAAACGAACATTAAATAAATGTTAGTGCATACAATCATGGTAGGGTGGCTTTCTCATAATAATATTAATACTCGCACGAGTATTAATAACAATTAAATATTAATAACAAAATATATTATACAAATTACGATATATCAATATATATGGGGACGCAACCCATACGTTATTCTAAAGCTGAAATGCATGTCATATCGGTGAATTACGCGATTGTGTGCATGCATCCTGGTTTGCTTCCTCCAAGATTACCTGATAGACAATCGTATAATACATAGATAATTTTGTTTTGATATTTATCAAACTACAAACTATTCCCCTCCTTCCACAGGCCCCCTTTATCCCCATACCTACCAGCAAACTACCGGGCAGTGTCTGGTGATTTCGCTCAACTACAGACACAGTCATTCCCCTGCTTTTGCCCGCTGAATTTGCCCCATGACAGACATTTCCCTCGTGCCCGACGAGCAGTGCTCGACTGTGTGGACGGGGCTTAAGAGTAATTTAATGTTGGTAAAAAAACTTAAATTATTTAAAATAAAATAGATATATAAAAGCAAGAGAAAAATATTAGGAATACATATACAATATAAAACATACTTATATGTGATATAAGCTGTATAACTCCAAGCAACACAAGAATTAAAATGTAATTTTGAATATATATTAGTTACAAGTTATGTAGATGTTCATTTATAAAGTTGCACTAAAACATGACATTTCACGAAATACGTTCTTAAGTTATACTTATGACACCTAGGGATATTTCATCCCAGCATATTTGACGTTGGTAACTCCCCACTCTCACAACAACAATGGTGGGGGTAGAAGAGACGTGACTGAACCTCATGATGACAATTCTACGATGATCTGGCCTTTACAGTAGCCTCTACTTATGTCTATTTAACTCTGTTATGTCTACAGAGTCTCTGGATAGCGTAGAATTGATCATTAGAGTTATTAGTACAAGGTAGGGATTATCACAAATTAATGGGGACCCTCCCATTTTGCTTTGCGATCGTGCTGCCATCTCTCGAATGCGCGGATCGCTATTTTCAGATTTGTGGAGTCTCTTTCCTCTCTATCCTTCTGTACTCTATGCTCCGATCACTGGCAGACCGACTGGCCAATCACCACCGTGTGAACAACACCACAAACGTGTTCGACAGACTTTGCCCGGTGAGGGGGCACAGCCCGCCGGGCACTGCTTGATCGTGTGGTCGGGGCTTGAGTGTTTAACTGTCATTATAATCTAAGAGTTGGTTATTCTTGTAAAGAGTTTACTTAGATACCAAAACTTAGGTCAAAGAGTTCCTACATCACATACCAGTTTATTAGAGATTATGCGAACATTGTACTCCCTTCGATGGTGCACTCGAAGACATAAGTTAGGAAATGACTTGGAGAATAGGATCTAATCTGGTAAATTTATTTACCTAGCCGTTAAATTTCAGAGGTTCATTATGCAGTTCCAGAGTTCATATTGGACCCGGATTTATGTCTATGAGTGTACCTATTCCTGCGATATCGGTATATGGCCCATCTGCTAGAACTCTTTAATAAATCAATATCCTCCTACATATACAAGGTGTATTGAAATAACTGTTACATACTATGACAAACATATTATAAAATGGAAAATTAACATATATTGTTTTATCACATTTTCCAAAAAAAAAACTGTTTTAATGATACAGTATATGCTTATTTAGATATTTAGCATAACAGGGTTACAAGTAAAGCACTAAATAAATTATGCATGATAAACATGTTTACTATGGACTTGACTAAAGGGAAAGTATAGGTTTACCCATTCACACATTGGTAATTACGATATCAAAGTTGTCTTGGAATAAGGTGATATGTGGTTAGCAGAACAATTATAATTACAAGCAACAGCTTATCGTAAACAAAATATGTAACATTTGTAACTGTTCACGGGGTATAATGCTGATGACCAAGTCTGGGATGGGTATCCGAATGCAGCAGAAGGTAATTAAATCTTTTATGGGACAATATATAGGAACCGGACCACAGCTAGCTCGGGAATCTTAATGAGTGATCGCAAAGTAACAAAGTAAAAGATTTGTTCGCATAGGTTTCAACTTCCGGGAATTAATGGGTAATAAATACGATAATGGAATATAATTACGTCCGCCGCCGCACTAATGTTATTGTTGTCAACCACTCGCTGCCGTCGGACGAGAGTGTGGTAGAGAGCAAGGGCTAGGTTTGGTAAAGGTTACTTTTTGGACCGACAGTGATTTCAGCAACTATTTTTTGTTTTGTTTTGCATTTTTCTTTCAGATACAGTGTTCTCATATACTGAAGAAGAGCTGAAATGAGTATTTACCCACTATCCAGCAGTCTAGACCCCCCCCCCCCCCCCGCCCCACTAGTGGAGAAGGCTTGGAGTATCAGGGAAAATGAGGGGTTAAAGAGGATATAAGACGAAAAATAAGCTGTATTTGGCTATAACCGTTTGCCGTGGGATACAGAATAAGTTGAGGGTGAGGCTTGCCCCCCCCAAGGATTTATTGAAATCCTCATCTATGTAGACAGAAGGGGGCAAAATTATAATTTTCCTAACTGACCCTATTATTGGATAATGGGTAAATACTCACTTCCGAAAGTCTCTCAATATATAAATCCACTGGATATGAATGAAACACACAACAAATCGAAAGATTTATGAGAGTCATCCAGCTGAAGACGCCATTGTGGGTACACTATACTCCATTCAATCGACCCATGCGGCTCCTAACTAGTGTTTGCATCGAGGCTCTTGATTGTCTATCATATCAGTACCCGAGCTCAATGGCTAAAATGAGCGGCGGAGCTGATAATTTCTTCTCATTATCTTTGTTATTCCTTATTTATTCATTAAATTATATACGTTTAAGTCATTTTAATTATTAATTAATAAATTATAGTCTTATCCGAATCTAAAGAGCTATTAAATATCGCATGAAACCCAGTAATAACTTATATATTATAAAGTAAACACAAGCGAAACAATAAAATGATAAACAGGAGAGTAAGCGAGAGACGAGACTGACTGACGGGCTAACGCAGATTAGCCAATCACAGGCCATGATTTACTTACCGGTATCACACATTTAAAATAGGCAGGGACGGAATATCTTCTCTTGCTTGTGTTTACTTTATTATATCTACAATTGTATGTGTTCCATGTGGTATTTTATAGCTCTTATGGTTCGAATATCACTGTAGATTATCACATTATCGTAGGATTGAAATATACTGTTCTTTATTATTCCATATATATTAATTTAACAAGATAAATTTTAGTAATGATAATGATAATGTGATAGGTGATATCAGAACCTTAGAGCTATAAAATACCACATGGAACACATACAATTGTAGATATAATAAAGTAAACACAAGCAAGAGCAGATATTTCGTCCCTGCCTATTTTAAATGTGTGATACCGGTAAGTAAATCATGGCCTGTGATTGGCTAATCTGCGTAGCCCGTCAGTCAGTCTCGTCTCTCGCTTACTCTCCCGTTTATCATTTTATTGTTTCGCTTGTGTTTACTTTATAATATATAAGTTATTATTGGGTTTCATGCGATATTTAATAGCTCTTTAGATTCGGATAAGACTATAATGTATTAACCCGTGGAGCCCCGGCTAGTTTTGTAATGTTTGCGCACCAGAACCCGGCCGGTTTTCAAAAAATGGTTTTATTCCAGAAACAATAGCGAGTGGGTTAGGAATGAAGGAAAAACCACGAAAAACCGCTCAAAAAGCTTAAAAAATGGTCCTACAGAGCCCCCGAAAACGGATTTTATAAGAGTAAAAAATTGAAGGCAATTATCCCAAAAAACCAGGTTATTGCGCGCTCGCGCGCACGCACGTGGACTTTGAGAGTTTTCAACCATCGGCACGGTTGCGTGGGATACGTACACAGTTCCCATACAAATCTGAGCCCTCTTGCGTGGCTACACCTGAGGTTACGGTCGGCGCAATTAGGGGAAATTAGGGTGACGCGCCAGGCGAGTCTCTGGGGCTGTGCGTTACATACATCGCCGACGCGCCAGGCGCGTCGCTGGGGCTGTACGGGTTAAATAATCATTAACATTACTTACAACGTATGTAGTTTAATGAATGAATAAGGAATAATAACAATAAGAAACTATCAGCTCTGCCGCTCATTTTGGCCAGTGAGCTCGGGTACTGATATGATAGCCAATCAAGAGCCTCGATGCAAACACTAGTTAGGAGCCAGATGCACGGGTCGATTGAATGGAGTAGTCACAATAGTCAGCCACCCTCACCTTCTCCAATATATTGCATTATGGGATGTGCGCAGCTGCGCGTGACAGGTGATTGGCTAAATGGGTGTGACGTCATCCAGGGAATTCCATTGCTATTGGTTGATTATTTCACATCACTTTCAAGTCAGTAGACAGTGTCCAGACATACAATTGTAGCGAAGATGGTGGCCGGGCCGTTTATAGGGAGACTATTATTATCGTATTATATAAATCCCTTATTATACATTTCAGCTCTTAATGACATATAGCAATGATGTGTATGCTCTACCGGACCTATAAGACCCGTCCACACGATCGAGCAGTGTCTGGCAGGCTGTGCCTCCTCACCGGGCAGCATATTTCCGAAGTCGAGACTAGTATATATCATAGGGGAAATTAGGACCAATCAGAGGCCGCAGTGGCAGTGACGTCACCCACAAGGGGAGGAGCCAGTCTGTCTCTCTCTCTCTCTCTCTGGGTGAGGAGCCTGACTGCCTCTCGTTTGTTTATCTCTCTCTCTGGTAAATAGAAGAAGTAAGTCACCTAGTATAACAAGTTATCAATATTTATTCGCATAGTTTCTGTCTAGATTAAATAAGCATCCAGAGTACAATATGTTATTCCCATTAATTATGGTTTTACTTGAAAAGCAATGAGTAAACAATGAAAATTTTGCGATTCTGGCATCTTTCGTCCCAAGATTTGAGGAGGAGGGTGTTGCCAGTTCTCCTTAGACAGTTAAATTGTTTCAAATAGTTCTTGTTTTATTTATCATTATCATTTAAATTTACATTAATGCACAACGTAAATAAACTATAAATGGTCACTTTTCACTCTCTCTCTCCGCATATGTAATGATCTCATTCCATAATATTATGTATGTAGGCCTACAGATGTATGTCTGTATGTATGGATGTATGTATGTACTGTATGTATACACTCAGGCACATACCCCATAGCTGGAGGTGGCTGAATCGAGACATAGACTAAGGGAATAAGTAAAGATCAATGATAGGAGAGAAAGTGATAGATTGATATGAAGGGAATAACAAAATTCACAATTATATCTCATCGTACATCTGGAATCACAGTCCAACCTTACAGGTGAGTGTAACCTTTATGCCAAATGTCTCACTTCATATCGTATGGTTTCTTTATGTTCAGCGCCTTTCACGATAAAAATCGTTAATATTAGAGAACAGGCTGATTGAACTCATTGTTTTTTTGCTTAAAATCATAAGTTGTTGTGTTCCCAGTGTCTTGATCAGGATTATTTGTAACATTGTGCTTTATTTAAAAATGACATATTATATTGGCTTAAAGTACCGAGGGCAGTACAATATTGTACCACCCTGGATATAATGGGGTTAAGAGGTGTTCAAGTAGCCCTAACCACTACTGTACTTATATAAATATTCATTAACATTGTCACATCATAACATATCGACTACAATAAAAGTAATATTTAGCAAAATATAGAAATAGCTGTCATACATAAGAATAAAAGAAAATGGGAGTCTACAGAAAGTCGATTGGCTCACACAAGGCAGATCCCCTTCACACCCAACCCTAATGGGGGACAATAAAAAATTCGTCTGCTATTTTTCCCGCCTTTGGTTCACACCAACCTAAATTTGTTGCCATCGAGTGAATTGAATTTTTTAAATCTCAGTCATCAAAATATCACTGGATTTCTAGTCATGAATGTTAGACATATTACTCTAACATTCTAATCAGTACATTGTCCAATATACAAAGTATTTATGATTAATAAAACATATTTGATTAGGCCCATAAAAACACATGGCAGTCATTCGAAAAATATTCCTGTTAATATTTTAATAGATAGGTAGCCATGTCCTAAAATTAAAATGATATGTATAAAAACTCGAGATGAACTTATAAAATAATCGTCATTAGCCACTTTACTGGATATTAGATTATACAATTATAAACTAGTTTCAGATCTGGCAAGCGCATAATAAATTGATGCCAGTGTTCGCTACCCATAATAGTCATTATACGAAACTTCTCGGACAGTAAACATCTCTTCCCCACTTAACTTACTTTGTTAAATTTGACATTAGTTGTGCATCTATGTGCACATTAGCAGTAATGGTGGTAGATATTTGTTTCTCACGATGGAAATCTTAATATAATGTGGATTATAGTCTTAATAAAGGTAAAATTTTCAGTTATAGATTGTGTCGTGCGTGCGTGTGTGTGTGTATTCCAAGGTTGCCAGCGCACATCACATCTCCAAACTCGCCCAAAAGTAGCCCAGTCACTTAATACCGCACAACAGACAATTTCAGCTATTTTAATCCTATCACACACATTTTCTGATATGTTTATCTTTAACAGCCATGCATGCATGATACTATGAGTTCCCCAAATATAACTAGGCCTAGTCCCATATAGCCTGCTGTATGAGTAGTGGCCTACGTGTCACATCATTTAAATATTAATGAAATACCACATACATTATTATCACAATCATGCACTCATCAAATCTGCATCAATGTCCCAATCCCCCCTCACAAACAATCACTTAATTAGGCTATGCAGTCACCACCACATAGGCTACCATACATGTATAGTACAACCAACAGAAAGCCATGATGAACGTTTGTATGAAATGTAGCCTAGCTATAGGCTACTCAACACTCGACACCTCTACAACTTTAATAGTATATAGAACCAGCACAATTCCGCTTTCCTAAATGTTAGTTAGTTAGGATAATACTTCAGAGGCTATCCACCCCATCACACTGTAAATCAAGAATATAATATCGTTTGAAATGGAAACTCGCAAATCTACGCTTCTGAACGAATCCTAACTAGCCCAATGGTGCGAACAAAAGAAGACCTCGGCAACACTGTGTACGTATATCCCCGCCGCGGTCAGCTGACGACCTAAACAGTCGCCCGTGGAAAAGGCAGTGTTGTAAAAAAAATTATCATCATCTTTTTCGAATTTCCTGCATCTCCACGTATGTAATTTGCTGCCTCTGTGTTCTATGACATTCTGATTCACATTGATTGATTTCCTGTCACTGGTCTAATAAGAAATATAGCCGGTAACATATTTAGCTGCCCGATTTGATAGTGGATTATAAATTGGTAACTTAAAAGCGCACGATAGCTAGTTTTGTAGGAAAGAAACTATAGTGCGCAGGCGCAGACATTCAACCTGCCAAATTCTACAGCTACAACAGAATATAATACCGTATGTTCAGCCAATTTCTACTGAAACCGTATTTTTTAGTAACTAAAAAAGAAGTAAATGCAATACTTCAATGAGTATTACAATTTCGCCCAGCCTATCACACCACGTTAGATCAAACTAAATTTTTGTTCAATAAGCTGATATTTATGTATCAAATTATGTTAATTATTATATATTCACTGCATTAACGAGTATATAACCATCATATTATGAATCTAGTAAAAATATACTACACAACTATGTGTCATAGATAAGTGTGCGAACTGTATTAAACCTCTTATATCACGAAAACCATCAAAACACCTCAATGGTGTATCACACACGATAGTCATTTGAATAAGACCCCCAGCGCCATCTGGATTTTTAGTACGGTTTTCCTCATTATAAGGCCTAAGTAGCCTATAGGCCTAGGCCCAACTCACTAACACGTATCGTATAATTATATAGCCTACTAATTAGCCTTCGGCTCTACCTTATGCACTTAAACCATTAACTATTTCATAACATTTGATGCTTAATATATTTTGTACTATCTGATAATGTTAATGTGTTAATGACATTTAAAATAAAGTAATGTATAGGCTATGTATATACTGTATAATTATATAACCCTTTAGATATATGAGTGACTTAAGTTCCTTCCTGAAATTATCAGCACAGGTTAACTGCTTAAGTGTCACAGGAATCAATATAGTTCGCCAGTGAAATAATATTGTGCCTTCTAAAATTGTCAAGGAATTTCTGTCCATGGCTGTGCAATACGCGTAATACGGTAGGCTACTCTTATTTACTCATAACCATAACATAGCACAATCATAATGTATCCTTAATGTAGTTAATATATGAAATAACTTGTTATACTAGGTGACTTACTTCTTCTATTTACCAGAGAGAGAGAGAAACCAAAGAGAGGAGGCAGGCTCCTCACCCAGAGAGAGAGAGAGAGAGAGAGAGTGACAGACAGACTGGCTCCTCCCCTTGTGGGTGACGTCACTGCCACTGCGGCCTCTGATTGGTCCTAATTTCCCCTATGATATAAACTAGTCTCGACTTCGGAAATATGCCACCGGGCAAAGTCTGTAGAACACGCTTGTGTTGTTGTCCACACGGCCGTGACTGACCAGTCAAAGTCTGTCTGTGGTCAGACAAGATGCTCGGCAAGGCAATTAAAGAGAGATGTAAAGTGTTGTGTAGCATAATAATTGCTATGTTGCAAAAGAGAAAAGAAAAGAAAGTTGTTTGTAGATGAATAATTTATTTCATCAGCTCCTTATTTCTTATAATATAATTATCCAAAACTCTAAATTACGTGGGAATGGGTATTACACTTTAATATGAAATGAACGTCAACATGATCAAAACACAATACATTTGAAAATATCATATACCGGTACCAATAAAAGAGTGAACTCGCAAAATACCGTAAGTTAAAACTGCAATTACACACACACTCTCTCTCTCTCTCTCTGATGATGTCTTATATTTACGTAATACACTGATAAGCTTAACCTATGGGTGTGAGTATCCTAGGTTTGAGTCCTTGGAGTGCCACATGTATTTCTTGATTTCATTGAGTTTAGAAGTAAAGTTTGTTGGTGCAAAAATATGAATTCATCCTAACATATAATTTCTGATAGTGCTTCAATCATCACGCGATTTGCTGATATGGTCAGCATACATACGTTAAACTAACATTAAATCAATAGTTAGTGCAGAAGATCATGGCGGGGTGGGTTTCT
>JBAKBP010022146.1:0-39368 GCA_037953745.1 Lithodes maja
ATGTGATTGTGTCGAATGCAGTCTTCTATGATGTGTTTAATAGTATGGGGTGCAGTGTTGCATCCTGGGCAGGTGTCGACGATGGAGATATCTAGTCTCTTCTGATTGTATAGACCCTTTAGTTAAACAGACCCTTTACTTACACAGGTAAGGAGTACAAACCCTTTAGTGAAAGTTATTAAATTCAAAGACTCGTGCAATCATAAGGCTTAAAACTGTTTCCATTAATCTCTTACTGTGCAATATATAGGACTAATAAGGTATATATGTGGTTAAAGGCCTACATCCAAGCAAATATAACTCCGTCTGCGTGCACCCCATGAAAGACTTCAAGGGGGACAATCACTGCTCTGAAGGACACAGTCAGCGCATTATGAATCTAGAGTTACCATGAGGCAAGAGCAAGGTGTTTTTTTTTTAAGGCTGGAGACCTTTCCTATCATTAACCTGCTTGTAAGGAAAGGATGGGCTGATGGCTAAGCTGAAAAGTTCTGATACCATGGCTATATGGTTAATCTAACAACATTTTCAAATAATATGTTTTATAAATTTACTGTGCTGCGTTATATTTGTAACCACTATAGTATTTAGTAACCTTATTTATACAGTACAATTTGTGTATAGTTTATAGTAAAATAGTTCAATGTGATAAAACCAAGCTTATATAAACTAATAAACTAATACCTTACTGTATAACCACATATTCACACAACTGTATTATAGCATGTTTTACCTAGACGTGGCTAATAGAAAATACAGTTTTGATTAAAGTAACATATCAAACTAGAGGGGCACTCAGAAGAGCACATGCCAATGACACCATTAATATTATAAACTTAAATTTTCTTCTGGATATGGGTTCTAGGATATGATTTGGATTGCCTCCTAAATTGAATCACTTTTTCTTTGGCACATATCCTATCTGCCCAGTAAATTTTGTGAAAATTGGTTCATAACTTTGTGAGATATCTTGTTTACAAACAAACCAACAGAGGCAATTAGTAAGAATATCTAAGGTTAAAGTTTGTCACTCCACTTATGATAAATTCTGATGCAAGAGAAAGATCTGCCTTAAGTAATTAAAATGTAAAACTTGCAAACTAAACAAACCAAAATTGGGACAAGGACAATATAACCGGTACATCATGTTATCACTATTCAAATAATTGATGCCTCTATATTTTATGAATAAAACATATATTTTATGTTTAATTTCGCCTGTGGCTAGACACAAGGAGGCCTCTGAAATGTTTGCATTTTAAAGGCAATACTCCGCATGTAACTCTTCAAGTGTGGTAAGAGGTGACTAACAAGAGGAGGGTAGTGACTGGCAGGCTGGTTCTACCAGATTAAGGGTTGCACAATGGTCATCCCATTCCTCCCATAGCTTATCATCTTTCTCTATTCCTTGAGTTTCTCTCCTCTGTATAGTGAGGAGGAGTGCCTGCCAGTGGTGCCACCATTCAAGAGATTCCTTCTATGGAAACTTCACAAGAAAACAACTTCCTGAAAAAGCCCCTTACCTCTCCCTATATCCTATAGAATTCAGCCCTAAAGGTTGAACTCCAGTACCTGGGCTCGGGCCTGGAGGTATTCCCAACCAGGGTCCGGGGTATTAACATGCCTCTCGGTTCACGCATTGATGGGGCCAGCTTCTTGGTATCTATAGGGTTCCTCCAAGGATTTTTTGGGGATACAAACAATTCTAAGTACTGTAAATTGCCTAAAATGTATAAATCAAGATTCTATTACAATATTTAGGTAGTATATTATCATTGACATATACATTAACAGAGTAGACTTATATATTAATACATTATGTATGTGGCTCAAAGGCCTACATCCAATCAATCATGTCTCAGCCTGTGCATGCCTCATGAGATCTCTTGTGGGCAGGCAGTTCTCTGGACAGTCAGAGTACTAAATCCTATAGTTGCCCCAAGGAAGAGTATAGTACTGTATTTTGTAAAACCAAATGTATATTGCTATACTGTATATCACAAATTAACAGTTTGTGCTAATTATATCATATAAAGTTATTCTGCTAATTCAATTAGTTTCAAACTTAAATAAATTATTCTATTTATTGCCATATTATTTCCCCCAAAATAACTGTCTTAATCCAATAATGAATTACTGTACTGTACTTATTTTCTAGTGTAAGCAACATTAAAGTGGCTGTATCTGTCAGAGTGAGAGTTGGTGTCCTCTACTTCCCAAAGCCAGTTCTGAATTTACCTTTTACATCATTCTTATTTCTATCTTTTTTCCTGAGCGTGGTGAAGACAGTGTGGCCATAATGGTGTGCCCATTGGTTCCCTAGTGTCTTACTCTCACACCCACTGGGACAAGTCGGGCTTACTCTCTCTGGTGTAGGGATGCAGCGACCCCACCGCCCGCCACTTGGGTAGTGCATGGACATGAGAGGCTCTCAATTCCTGGCAGCAGCCTCAACGAACCAAAACCACCCACTACACTACATGGCAACACACCCACAGACACCAAGAAATATCAAAACAACACCCAGCACACGCTATCACACACAAATACTGTCCTCTCTTCTTCCCTGCCCACCCCGAACCAACTTCCAGAAGCACATCCATACTCATATCTCTCGCCGATCCATCCACTCACTCATAGACAACACACAGCTGCAAGCACGACCTCCCGAAATCCATCCTTCCGAATCCTCCCTTCCTCGCGAGGACAGGGGGACAGAGTCCACCTGGCCAGGCTGAGATGCGGACACCATCCAGCTCTTCTGAGCTATCAGAAGAGACTGGATGACTCCGTCGTCGACATCTGCCCGGGATGTAACACAGCACCCCATACCATTAAACACATCATAGAAGACTGCATTTCACACAACCAATTACGCAAACAACACAATCTACACTCAATGAGAGCTCTGTGGGAAAGCCCGATCATGGCCATGGCCTTCCTCAGGGACTCGGGGCTGTTCGGCCAGACAGCTTAGGGAACAACAACAACAACCACCCCATTCCATATTATTTTGTTGATGAATACGGAATTGATGGTGATGGTAGTCGTGAGGTAAACGGGAATGGTAAATATGAAGGGATGATGTATGTACGGTATCTATGTACTCTGGCACTTACCCAAAAAAAAAAATTCGGTGGGGGGGGGGACCTCGAGACAGAGCCCGAACATGGATATCACGACACAGCAGAAAAACAAAACAAAACAAAAAGGGATGATAACATTGATGAATCCATGCCCATGAATCTGCATACCCTGTACTATAATGTTGATGAATCCATACCAATTAAGGGGAGACTGACCGTTTGTTTGGCCTATTAATTCATTTATTCATATATTTTTTTTAGTTTCCTCCCTATACCTCCATCAAGCTTAGAAAAAAAACCCTAAACCCCCCTTCAAGATAAATTTGTACATTTTTCGGTAGAAAAATGTCCCGCCCGAAGGCCATTTCCTCTTAAAATTGCAGGCTCGCTATCGCTCGCCAGGAAATAATAGACACCTAAATGTCACGAAATGCCTTAAAATTGACAACGAAATGGGGCGAAAGGTGTTAAAATCGCCAAACTAATGGGCCGAACGTCTTATAATCTCAAAACTAGTGGGGCTAAACATTAGGGAGAAGGGGGTCCAGAAAAATGGTCTGCCTCCCCTTAACCCGGGAGCTGCGGGGAGACTCTTAAGAGTTCCCCCGGCGGACTGCGGGAAGACTCTTGAGAGTAAGTAAAATAAAAAATCAACTTTTGACATCGAAAAAAAAAAAAAAAAAAAAAAAAAAAAAAAAAAATTTATGTTTTTATTTTTTTTTGGCCCCTGGGCCATGCAAAATCTCAGTCCTCTACCTCCCCTCCTTCCCCACTTTCCTCCTCTCCTTCAGTTATCACCTATTTTCCCTATTATTCCCTTATTCTGAGGTATATTTTCGTGCTAACATTAGCGAGTTGCAAGCAGGGTGTTGTCATCACTGATGGCAAGCGAGTGCAAGAGAGAGAGAGAGAGTATCGATCGACTGTGTCTCAGTGGCCTTGGGGGAAATTGGCGGGAAAGCAGTTTGCCTCACCCATACATTATACAACTCGCGGGCTATATCTCCGATTTTGACCATCCAAACGCTGTTTTCACTCGTTTTATTGTTGTTTCAGGTTAATACCTTTATAATCAACCCATAATAGGCGCATATGGATAATTATTAATGCTATTAACCTCTGAAGTGCGCACGGGGGTAATTGAAAACGTCCCCCTGTGCTGACGTATTTGAGGTGTTTCCGTCACTAAAATATTCATTGTACCATTAATAGCATTAATAATTATCCATATGCGCCTATTATGGGTTGATTATAAAGGTATTAACCTGAAACAACAATAAAACGAGTGAAAACAGCGTTTGGATGGTCAAAATCGGAGATATAGCCCGCGAGTTGTATAATGTATGGGTGAGGCAAGCTACCTTCCCGCCAATTTCCCCCAAGGCCACTGAGACGCAGTCGATCGATACTCTCTCTCTCTCTCTTGCACTCGATTGCCATCAGTGATGACAACACCCTGCTTGCAACTCGCTAATGTTAGCACGAAAATATACCTCAGAATAAGGGAATAATAGGGAAAATAGGTGATAACTGAAGGATAGGAGGAAAGTGGGGAAGGAGGGGAGGTAGAGGACTGAGATTTTGCATGGCCCAGGGGCCAAAAAAAAAAAAAAAAAATAAAAAAATTAAAATAAAAAAAAAATATTTTTTTCGATGTCAAAAGTTGATTTTGTATTTTACTTACTCAGGAGAGTCTTCCCGCAGTCCGCCGGGGGAACTCTTAAGAGTTTCCCCGCAGCTCCCGGGTTAATGGTACAATGAATATTTTAGTGACGGAAACACCTCAAATACGTCAGCACAGGGGGACGTTTTCAATTACCCCATGCGCACTTGTTAGGTTAATCTACAGTATATACCCTTCCCATGAATCTATATACCCTTACTACTACTGGTCCTTGAGTATAACTGACGAGACCAAACCTTGGCCCAGTGTACTAAAGTCACTGATGATAGCGTCCAGGTTCATCACTTGCTGCACCTCCTTCACACCCACCACCTGATGACCCTCCAGGCTGTTGATCTGAAAAGGGCATCACATAATCATTAATATTAAATTGGGTTGCTCAATTTCCTTGTTATTGTTTTATCGGTTTTTGTTCTTCTTTTTGTTTGCTAGCCACCTCAAGTACCCAGGCAATAAATGGTACAATATATAAATACAAAAATATATAAACAAATAAATAGATATAATATAATCTATGGCTCACTAAAATGTTATGGTCTTCACTAAGTGGCTGATAATGTACTGTACAGTCGCGCTAATAAGTCATGTCCCAGCTGTCATTACGTTTGACTTGCTCTGTGCTGTATTAATGTCTGTCAGATGTTGAATAGGGTGGGTAAGTGTAGGAACATGTTTGTATATTTCACTCGATATGAAGAATGAAGCTTAGATGTTGCTGATACCAATTATTGATCAAAACATACTTGGTGCCGAGACATCACTTATTAGCGCGATTGTACAATTACCAAGACACAAACCTGGCAAAAAAGCTGCAAATGAGTGACAGAAATGTATGCTCTGACAGGTTTATATATACAGTAGGTCTACTGTAGTTTGAAGGTGAGCTTATCTATAAATATTGCTTGAAGTGGGTAAAGCCTTTTATTCTTATTAGTACCGGTACTATGTATTAACCTATCGTGGTGGATAAAATACAGCCAATTATCCAAATATTTTCCCAGGTTCACATTTTGCCAACTGTACAAGCACTATACTGTATCCAAAAAATTATGTTACAGCAGGAAGACCTAAAATCAGACTAAACTTCCCCATCCCCTTGCTCAAGGGAGACTAACATTTTCAAGATGTGAAAATCTTCCTTGATACTGCATGCAATCTCACAGTATCAAGATGAGACTCCAATAAACTAACTACAGTACAGTGAACCCTCAAACTACGCGTGGGATGCGTACTGTGCTGTCGGCGCGTACGTTCGTTTGCGCGTACATGGGAGTTAAATATAAATGGGGAAAATAGGTATTGGTCTGGGTCCGACCGAAAGTTATACTATTTCTACCTTTCATCACCTAAAATCCACAAATATATAACATATTACTGTACAAATATGTTTTCATAACCTAATCTACCACACAAAATACATTTAATGTATACAAATAAGACACAAACATAAATTAACTCACATTGGTAGTGGTTGAGCAATGCCGGATCTGCGCCATTGATCGATAGCACTGCGCCCGAAACGGATCGACCGAAATAATAGGCCTAGCCGCCTAGGCTTACTAGTAAAGTTTTGAGTCGAAAAGTAATACACCCTGTATAGCCTATAGTTTCATATAGCCTACATAGTGTCAAGTGAGATAGTTCAATAGTTCATATACATATTAAAGAATTGGCTTCACATCATTTAGCCAGGGGAGAGCAGTGGGCTTTGAAGCGACTTTCGAAAGAAGTGTAAACAATCTCGCCTCCAACTACCGAACAGAAACAGATTTTCCATTTCCGATTTTGTTAGCTCAATAAATGATACATGCAATGTAAAACGAAGAACAGTCTTTTAATAGATTCATAAAATCCTGTTGTGCTTTATAGATACATAATAGTTTGGTACGGGAGATGTGTCACTCTCTCCACAGTCAACAGTGACGACGTTGGAGGGCTTGGCGTCACGTCAATATGGCCGCCCGAAACTCTCCAACAGATACGAAGCGACTCCCGCTCGTACGCTCGGCGCGTACATTCGAATAATTCAGCGTACTTTTCGATTTGTTGCCTCAATTGTGGTTCAAGCGTAGTTTGATTACGTGCAGATAAATTGCGCGTAATTTGAGGGTTCACTGTACTACACCAGCACACTTGCTTCATTGTTCCTTTGAATCAAATTTCTCTATCCTTGAAAAATCTCACCAGTATTGAGGAAATAATACCCACATAGAAGAAAATATATTTTAGTGTAAAGAGACAACAGTTTTGACTATCTCAGATTTCAAGAGTCAATTAAAATTTAAACTTTTTTATAATTATTATGTAAAACTTGTAACATCATCATCAATCTGACGCCCCGCTTCCAGAGGAAGTGCCCCAAAACGGATGGCCATGGCAGAAACTGCCTCCAAGCTATCAGACATGCCATCACTAACCCTCTCCACAGTGCTATTTCCACTAAGTGCATTATGACCCTTAGCACTGAAGGAGCATACCCTGAGCAGTCCCTCACCCGGATGGCAGTTCTACCACGGTTTTGCTATTTTATTTACCCCAGTGGGGCCCTGGCTGGAAGCATACCAAGCAGAGGCATTTTCTGAAGATAAGAACCAGTGGTCCACTGCTCCAGAAGCTGATTGCACCACTAAAGTGGCGGGCGGTGGGGTCGCCACATCCCTACGCCAGAGAGAGAAAAAGGCCAACTTGTGCCAGTGGGCTGTGAGAGTAAGACACTAGGGAATCATGGGGCATACCATTATGGCCCCACTACCTTCACCACTCTCAGGAAAAAAAGTTAGAAATAAGAATGATGAAAAAGGTAAAGTGAAACCAAAACAGGAGCGACACAATATAAAGACAAACAAACTTTTCAAAATCACTATGTGGAAGTAACGATTTAGCAAAATATAATTTTGAAATCAACACAAAATATATAATAGTGCACTGGGGTATGTGCCTATGTATATACATACTTACATACCATTCAAGTATTCACAACATTGTGAAATTTTGATCACATCACCAATATACATACATACAAGTTTAAAGACAGCTTCATCCACAGAGAGTGTGGTTTTAGTCTCTTTACTGTAGTACAGTACAATAAAGACTTGCCACAACACAGCCCCGTCATGTCATCACAGTGGCCGATGATGGTATGGTGCTAACAGTGTCTCGGCAAGACTCTACAAAGTCCCCCTGGAGCACTTGCACCTGGTGAATCCGCACCACACCAGCCTTGACCGTACTACAATAAGGCAATAACAAGAAATCAAGGTAACTGCTCTAAATAATTACCTAAGCCATTAAACCTGCAGTAAGGCAGAGAACCTACCTTGAGAGGCTTTGGTTGTAGTGCTACCGGCTTCCACACCACACCCGCCACCTTCCCACCATGCTCATCATGGAAGAACAGCGCCAGGTGGTCAAAAGCATCCTGTTCACAAATTTGTAATGTTAGTAAATGTGATAAAAAAACAGGGCATTTTCATCAATTTGAATCAGGTGAAAGAAACATAAATTTTTCGGTAGAAAAATGTAGTCTTCGGATAACACCAAGACATTGATATATTTCACTACTGTTTGGCAATTTCATAGAAGTGTACAAATTACAGTATAAAGAGTGCAACTATATTCACAGTTATAAATACCTGAACACTTCCACAAAATACAAAAGGTATTGAGCATAGAATATAGAAACCCAAGTCTATTTTTAAATAATACTGCCTAAATATATCATCAATGTGATAATCTATTAATTAGATGAATATAGTAATCAAATAATATTTAGGAAAAATAAAAACAATTATTTATTCATTTACTGAATTAATTGATTATTTTTACTTACCAACAGTGACCAGCACTACAAAAACTTGAAAAATATTTTCTGCTATGAAACTTTATATAATAATAACAAAAACAATAACAACTTACAATCAGTTCTTTGAGGTAATATTGTGTGGTATCAAACATGACAATTGGCATGAGTTCCCCTTTCAGCTTGACGTAGCGCTTAAGTTTAGAGAGGTAAGTCTTCGGGGCAGTCCAATCCACGGCTTCTGGCAGGCGACTCAGCTGGCTTTTCTCCATCTCGATGACAACATCGTAATCCTCCAGGGAGGGCCGGAACACAGTCTGAAATAAGAAGCAACCAAATTCAGTCCAATTTCATTTTGTAGGTAGATTACTGCCCTGAAATTTACCATACGAGGATTATAAGGCTGGGATTGTATTATAACTGTCTGAATTAATGACTTATCTTAATAAACGTATATTATATTATGCTATGATATTTGGGGTAGGAGGCTAGGAATCCTCCTACCCTTGTGAAATTCTTCTACTCAACGAGACAGAAAAAGGGGCGAGGGACCGCGAAAATGGTCCCGGACCCTAAGAATTGGAACTTTAAAGGTTTCTGTTCGGACTCTGTCTCGAGTCGGCCACCCCCAGCAATGAGGTATGTGCCTGAGTATATACATACATACATACATACATGATATTTCCCCAAGGTTCCTTAAAAATTTCTCATCCCAGATATTCTATGGAGTACCTCTACTTGCCACCTTACCACATACGCAGTCATACTCTTCCTTTATCTAACTTATTACAAAATATATACAGTCAGTGTGCGCCATGTGTTAATACTTCATACCAAGCGTATCGTGTGCATGTCGTAATCCGCGCATGTTGATATAGGTAAACACTTACCCTTGGTCCTGAGCCAAACCCCAAAGTTCCTCCCCTTTTTTACCATTTTAACCAATTTCACCCCCATTACACTATTTTAATTCCAATAAATTATTAAGCATACGAAGGAATATAAAATTGTTATTACAATAACCAAAATTAAGTTTTATATATTGTTTGTGTACCTCATCAAACTTCGAATTGTACCTTACCTTTCCGAAAGATTAACATTGTGTGCTTTTTAGGTCCGTGCAAAGCAAGACCTAAGTCGCCACTCATGTCGTTGTTGTTGTTGCTGTTGTTAGGACGAGCGATATAAAAAAGGGCTATTTCTCGGTTAATACTAAACCAAATTGAATTATTTTTCACATGCATATACAGTACGCTTATCTATCCTCTAAGCCCTTTTTCAAATTTCGGCCTGGGCACCCCTCAAATTGCCATCTTCTGCAGTAGGTCGACATTTATAAATAATTGCTATTTCTCGGTTATTACTGAACCAAATTTAATGACCTTACACATGCATATAATTTATCTATCCTCTAGGCCATAACTGAGCCCTTTGTTTCAATTCCTGCATGTTGCATTTATGGGCGTGTATGTACATTTTAGGGGCATCTTGGTGGCCCCATGCATGTCGTTAATAGCGCATGTAGAAACACGCAAATGATGCACACCGACTGTATAAAGATTTCTTTCGACTAATACTGTATTCTCATATTCTTACCTTGGCATCTAGAGACTTATTTAAAAGGTTGCTTTGAAAGTACTGTAGAGCAGATCTGGCCAACTGTCTGGCCCTAAACAGTATCTGAGTGGAAGGTGACTTTCTGGTCCAAAGTGAGGCCAACTTGAACCTCTGATCCAGGCGGGTGGGGTCCTCGGAGGTGTTGGGAATGGTCCGCAGCTCATAGGGTGTAGCTAGGAACATATGGGGCAGGCTGGATCGCAGGGAGGTGAAGCGTCGGTTCAGCTCCGCCATGTCCTCAACTAATGGGGAGAAAATATAAAGGCGTTAACATTATAGTTATGCCCAAGAGAGGGAAACAGCGAAGCAGAGAAACCACCAACACCAATCTCAAACACCATCAACAAAATCGAGATGCTACAGCTACAGGAAGATACTGCAGCGGCCCCGCCCAAACAGTTTTCCCTGACACCAGCCACCTCGTTTTCTACCTTAGCCTACCTGCCACCACAGCCAATCACAGGACGTGTGACGTCACTGCCACCCAGCATCGTACAACTGGCAGCTCACCTTCCGCCTCACCAACAAAGAGGCGGAGCCTAAGTTAGAAAACACCAGACCAGCAGTTCAAGGGCACAAGAGCCACCCCAACCCCACTACTAAGGCCGAATATTTTTCATATATATTGGGAGGTTACCCCCGTACCGCACTCACCACCCTTTACTAATTCCCTACAATTTCTTTCTACACGCCGCAATGTTGCCTATCTTTCACTCTTCTACCGCTATTACAACATTCAGTATTCCTCAGAGCTCTCTCAGTGCATAGTAGTCTGCATACCCTCTCGCTTATGGTGAGTGGGTGGCACCTGCCTTTCAACATAATTTCACCCCTACTCTATCCAGCTCTCCAACCCAAGAATTTACAAATGTTCTTAGTTTTTCTTCTACTCAACAAGTAAACTCAAGAATCTCCCTCAATCAATCTTTCCTTCATCCTATGACTTAGACTACTTTAAAACTTCATGTGTATAGGCATTTTGACCCCAATGTACCTTGAATTTGGCTCTCTATCACTCTTTTGGCTTTAGGGGAGACACTTGTTACAGGCAGCCTGCCTTTTATCTCCTTCACACAGAGAAAAAAAAAAAATAAATAAAAAACAACAACTCTAATCTGTAGGACACAGAATATAGTATTCTCACACAGGCATTTATGATGAAGGTAATGTCTCAACAATGGTAAATGTTCGGCCACCTGATATCTGGTTAAGGCTATTACTTTCAGACAGGGTCTCCCTCCAATATAGTCTGATTTTTTTTTTTTTTTTTTCCGTATGTGCATGAAGGAGACAAAAGACAAAGCCGCCTGCAACAAGTGTAGTGTCTCCCCCAAAGTTGAAAGTGAGAGCTAAATTAAACAATATTCTTTTGGTGTACAGAACGGTATTGGAAAGAAAAGTAGTGCACTTGTTTAGTGTAGTGAAATGGATAGGAAGAGGTGTTTTGGAGTTAGCTGGATTCCTCTCTATAGGTGAGACAAACAAATACAGTGAGGGGAGCCAGACAAATGAAACAGGAGTTCCAGCAACTCCTTATCACATGCCTATGAAGCCTCCCCTGGTTATTGCCCTTCTCAGTTGGTGTCTACAATCTCCTGCCTCATAGTAACTCCAAGCTCTCAATGAGTTTACCCTGTATTATATAGTACAGTCGGCCTAAAAAGTGATGTCTCGGCAGGTTTTGATCAATAATTGGTATCAGCAATATTTACACATGATTTATTTTTTTTGAGCGAGATGTACAAACATGTTACTACACTTACCCACCCTATGCAACATCTGACAGACATCAATACAGCACAGAGCGAGCCAAACGTAATGACCGCTGAGACATGACTTATTAGCGTCACCGTACATGATATCTTTATAAACACATGTCCTACAATACAGTATCTATGGTCTACCCCTACTTGCCACCCCTCCACAATTCACCACTTGCGAGTTTCAGGCTATAAGAAAGTTGGAGCTGTAAACATCCAAATTAAGCAGAATTATCAGCTAAAATACGGTCATAATACATTTATAAATACATAAAGCCAAATTGATCATATTTTTTACCCATCAGAAACCCACATTATTATTGCATTTCTCTTAAATATCGATGTTCACGGCTCCAACTTCCTTATAGCCTGAAACTCGCAAGTGGCCAATTGTCCAGGCAGTCTGGGGAACTACAACAATAACAACAATAACCCCTCCAAAGCCACTCTTCTTCATCCACTTTATTCACCCTAGAGAAATGTCACAGGGTATATAAACAAGACGATCTATACTATCATAGATATAGATCTTTAAACCACATACATATGGTGCATACAAATACTACACCTTACTGTACCTGTAAAAGTTATATTTGGGTAGACAAGGAAGGGTAAAGTGGATTAATCTGTGTGGGCCAAGAGGTGCAAGAAGTGTAGGGGTGCAATATGGGATGTATGGATGATAGCATAGAGGTGGGGAAGACGTACACATGAGCAACAACCAATTCTACAGTGATGGTAAGTAGGTGGAGGAACAGGTGATGAAGATAATAATTATGGTGATGATGATGATGTTAAGGATCATGATAATTAATATTATACCAATACTGTACCTGTAAATGCCTCATTCAGGTTGACTAAGAACGGCGTAGTACTCCAATCCGTATGTGCCAGGAGTTGCAAGAAGCGTAGGAGTGCGACATGGGGTGTGTGGGGGGCAGTGTAGGGAGCAGGACACAGGTACAGATGAGCTACAACCAACTCTACAGCGATGGCCGGCAGATGAGGTAACAACAGCTGACCACCCACCCATCGCTTGCACAGTCGCACACCACCGCTGAAACTTGGGTGCTCTGCCTGGATGCTGTGGAAAATAATAATACAGCTTCCTCATTCTATTCTATTTTTGCCCAATTGTGCTGCTGTAGGTACCCCCAATACCTTGTGAGATGTTACACACAGTCACAGGAGTCGGAGGCACCACACCCAACCACCATCCAAAAAACACATAAATTAATTATATTTTCATTTAACCCTCGGAGCCCGGCCAGCATGTTAAAAGGACACCGCGGCAGATGGGCAGGAGCCCGGGTGTCCTGTTAAAATCTGTAAGCTTGAAAGCCTATTCAGCTTGGTCTGAACGCTGTGCGTCCGACGCATGTAAACAAAGCCGATCGTTGCGTCACCGCACCTCCGAAAACAATAAGGAGACGTCAGACGAAATTAGTGTCTGAAAAGTTCCGATATTGTCAACATCGCAGAAAAATTTGCTCCACTGAAATCGTCATCACAACTGAACCAGTTGACTTACAGAGCTCTACTCAATGCCAGTCTACAGATTGAAAACCGCACTACATTTATAGATGCGTGGGAAATTTCTAGCAGTTAAAATAAACAAAAATACGGTAGCCTAGGCCTAGACGTTTTTCGACCAGATCGCCCGGATACGACCTCCGTCCTTAGGAAAACCTGCCCGGGCCCCAAGGGTTAACCTCTGAAGTGCGCACGGGGGTAAATGAAAACCTCCCCCTGTGCTGACGTATTTGAGGTTTTTCGTCACTAAAATATTCATTGTACCATTAATAGCATTAATAATTATCCATATGTGCCTATTATGGGTTGATTATAAAGGTATTAACCTGAAACAACAATAAAACGAGTGAAAACAGCGTTTGGATGGTCAAAATCGGAGATATAGCCCGCGAGTTGTATAATGTATGGGTGAGGCAAGCTACCTTCCCGCCCATTTTCCCCAAGGCCACTGCGACACAGTCGATCGATACTCTCTCTCTCTCTCTTGCACTCGATTGCTATCAGTGATGACAACACCCTGCTTGCAACTCGCTCATGTTAGCACAAAAATATACCTCAGAATAAGGGAATAATAGGAAAAATAGGTGATAACTGAGGAGTAGGAGGAAAGTGGGGAAGGAGGGGAGGTAGAGGACTGAGATTTTGCATGGCCCAGGGGCCAAACAAAAATAAAAAAATAAAAAAATAAAAATAAATTTTTTTTTTTTTTTCGATGTAAAAAGTTGATTTTTAGTTTTACTTACTCAGGAGAGTCTTCCCGCAGTCCGCCGGGGGAACTCTTAAGAGTCTTCCCGCAGCTCCCGGGTTAAAAGGAATTCAGTCTTATAATATTGCATATTGCCAGTTATGTAAAGGAGGGTAGCTGACTTCGTGAACTATGTTCTTTAAAATGTACAATACAGTACAGTATAAAGAGATTTAAATACACTAGAAATTACCTGGCCAAAGCAGTAGTAAACTTGGGGATAATTTCTATCTGCTTCTCCAGTTCTAATGACTCAGGCGTGTCATGTTCCTTGTAGTCTCCACCAGGGGTCTCCACCAGTCGCCTCAGGTAGATCTCTCGCAGGTAACTGACACGGACACGGAACACGTACCCCTCCTGCACACACACAGAATACATAGCCATTAATCATAGCACCTTAATCCCAGTGGATATAATAAAGTTAACCCCTTCAATTTTCATTTCATTCTGACAAACACAATACAATTTTATATAGCTTAGGGAAAAAAATTAGAAATAATCTGTAAATAGCGAGACAAGGAAAGTTGAATTTTCTTGTCAAGTACTAGCAAAATATCCTTACTCCTACGACATTTGACGGCATTACCTACATTGGTTGAGTTGCGGTGAAATTTCCGTTTAAACAAAAATTACTACCTCCGCACACATATACTGTAGAACACCCATATTAGATGGTATAAAAGAAAAGATAAGGCAATACACAAATAGAAAAATAAAAGTGGGGTATTTGCAAGAGTCTATAGATACAGTAGATAGATACTGTAGATAGTAAATTCTTTAAATGTACAATAATAATAATAATAATAATAAGCATGTTACTTATTTCTCACAAGCGCCAATTTTTCCGCAGAATTCAATGGCACAATATACAGTACAGTATATATATAATATCTTCAATAATTACCCATATGAGCTGAAGGTAGTGAGGGAAGAGGTAGACATTGATCCCCTCCTCCGTCAGACTGTCGGCCATCTTGCTGTGGAACTCTGCCTTTATGGCCTGGATGGCTTCAAGGTCATCTGGCCATTTTCCGCTGATTTCCAGAAACACAATCGCTGCAGAGTAACAAGTATTATTCACAATTAACCCTCCGACCCCGGCTATATATTATATATATATTCCTCGAAATCCGGGTGTTTTGGCCGAAAAACGTCTAGGCTAGGCTACCGTATATTCGTTAATCAGACTGCTTCCCGCATTCCCGCGCATCCCCAAGCGTAGCTGTGTTATTTACCTGTAAAATGGCCTTAAGTAGAGCTCTCTAAGTCAACTGGGTGAGCTGTGATGATGATTTCATTGGAGATAACTTTATGGCCAAACCAGCCACTTTACACCACTTTTCGATACTGAACAACAACATACAGGCACACACGAACAAGCGACGCTCTCCTTCTTGTGGCCGGAGATGCGGAGCGTCGGTCCAGCCGGCTGTTGTTTACATGCGTCGGACCGACGCCTCGCACACGAAGCTCACAGGCTTTCAAGCAATGGTACAATGTAGTACCACCCGGGTTCCTGGGGCCAAAAAAAAATGGTACACGTGTGTACCAACCGGGTTTGAAGGGTTAAGGGGACATGGGTAGTTTTTCTGGTCTCCTTTCTCCCTAGTGTTAAGCCCCATTTGTATTGAGATTAAAAGACATTCGGCCCATTAGTTTGGCAATTTTAAGACCTTTCGCCCCATTTCGTTGTCAATTTTAAGACCTTTCGTGCCATTTAGGTGTCAATTTTTTTCCTGGCGAGAGATAGCAAGCCTGATATTTTAAGAGGAACAGGACTTCGCTACCGAAAAATTTACAAATTTATCTTGAAGGGGGGTCTAGGGGTGTTTTTCTAAGCTTGATGGAGGTCTAGAGAGGAAACTAAGAAATAAAGGAATAAATTAATTAAGAGACCAAGAAAACGGTCCATCTCCCCTTAACCCTCCTGGCCCGGGCTAGCTCTCCTAATGACAGTGCGGCGTACCCGGGCGATCTGGCCGAAAAACGTCTAGGCCTAGGCTACCGTATTTTGGTTAATTTTAACTGCTAGAAATTTCCCACACATCTATAAATGTAGTGCGGTTTCCAATCTGTATACTGGCATTGAGTAGAGCTCTCTAAGTCAACTGGTTCAGTTGTGATGACGATTTTAGTGGAGAGCATTTTCAGGCGATGTTAGCAATATGACGATCTTTTCACTACTGAAACAACGACATACAGACATACAATAACAAAAGAGTCTTCTCCTTCTTGTTTTCGGAGGTGCGGTGACGCAACGATCGGCTTTGTTTACATGCGTCGGACGCACGGCGTTCAGACCAAGCTGAATAGGCTTGAAAGCTTACTATCTCCTGAAAGGACACCCGGGCACCTGCCCTTATTTCGTGGTGTCATATTAAAATGACACCCGGGCCAGAAGGGTTAATGGTTCCTGCAGCATTTTAAGCCTGTTAAGTTTTCAATGAACTGAGCCTTTGTCTATAGTCTATTCATTATTACGAGTCTACAAATTGTGACTCTAGTCACTTATAACTCAGGGAGGGCTGTAGGATATTGGCTCCAAATGTCCACACCAATTTACTAGTTGGCGCTTCCCAATGGTAGAAAGTTTATCAGCTTGAATACTTAAGTCCTTTTTAAATTATGAGACATAGAGGGTCAGGATTTATAAACTGCCCATGATGAATAGACTATAGTATTGAACTGCATAGTAATAGACAAGAAGTTGGCAAACTAGATACAGTATAGTACTAAAGTTGTATGCTGCCTTTATGGACTTGGAGAAAGCCTATGAGCTATGACAGAGTTGATAGAGTAGGTCTGCGGAAACCCTATGACAAGAGTTGATAGAGAGGGTCTGTGGAAAGTATTGAGAATATACGGAGTAGCTGGTAAGTTGCTGAAAGCGGTGAAGAGCATTTAAATAATATTAAAACAAATAAAAATAAAATAATATAAAGGTGTCCGGCGGCAGAATGTCGGAAGGGTCAAATCACACTTTTTCAGTTTTTGTGCGCTCCTCGTAGTCTGAACTTTGTGTTAAGTTGTGGTGAAAATGCCACACAAATATCACCCCTCTACCACCCATCAGGAAGGGTTGAAATCATGTGATCTGGAACAAAATTCCAGCCGACCTACTTGGGTCTCTGATCGGCAGAAGGCCTCAACCTGCAGCCAATGGTGTGGCGTGTTTTATTTGTGATGTTTACATCCCCCAGCTCAGCCAATCACAGGCCACTGCGCCACCACAGCTGAGCCCAGTCTTCCCGCCTGTACTTTCGTGTTAGCGTCACTTCCATACCTCACATATTTTGCCTATTTTAGGAGCAGTATAGCAGTGATAATGTCTTCCTCTGATAGTGAGGGTCAAATTTGGGGTCGTTTGATCACCTAGAAATGGCACAGGAGCCAAGATAAGTGGTGACAAAGTGAGTATAAGACAAAAAAAAAAAAAAGTGCCCAAAACTATGCGAGTCATGCCTCAAAGAAAAATGTTGAACAAGAGTTTCTTAGAGAAAAACAGGGAGTTATACCTAGTTTTTGTAGATCTGGAGAAGGCCTTTGACCGGGTGCCAAGGGAAGTAATGCAGTGGGCTATGAGAAAACTTGGAGTAGAAGAGTGGTTGGTGCGTGTGATAATGAGAATGTATGAGGGGTCACGGACAGCAGTTAGTTGAGAGTTCACCAAGGTTCAGTGTTGAGCCCATTACAGTTTGTTTTGTTCCTGAAGGCTCTGTCAAGGGACATTAGGACAGGACTCCCATGGGAGTTGTTATATGCAGATGACCTAGTTCTTATTGCAGATAGTGCGCAGGAAGCAGAGGCAAAGTTCAAAAGATGGAGGGAGGGTATGGCAAACAAAGGTCTAAGAGTTAACATAGATAAAACGAAGGCCATGGTTCCTTTTAAGCGAATACGTGAATGACACAAATAGAGGTACGTACGGAAAGTAGTCCGTACTCAACATTGCGCTACTTCAAATGCTTGTGTCCGTCTGAACAACTTGCTAGGATCAATTGCAAATTGCTCGCAGAGGCAAAAATTGGCAATACAATCTGAGATGATGTCTCCAAAGATTTCACTGTCCACCACAAATGTATTTGACCCCATTGTGACCTGAAAGTGGCCCCAGGTGATTTTTTTTTTTATTTAACCTTTACATTTTTTTTTTTTACCTAACCCAATTGATATATAAAAAAACAAATATATATTCCTTGGCACTGGAGTGTCACTTAGTTATAAACATCTGGCACTCAGGGGGGGAGGGGGGGGGGGGGGGTTAAGCATTGCAATCTCCAATGACAATATCAATTATATCACTTGGCATACAAATTTATGTTAAACCTGCCTTGTCTTGACACTTTTAGCACTTATACATACACAAATATACTGTATATTCAATAGTACAACAATCTTACCTTCCATAGCGTATTGATAATTCTTGATAGGACCATCCTCTCCAGAAAACTCAAGATGGTTATCAACAATTTTTTTATTCTGAAAAGCAAAACAAAAACAATGTCAAATGTATCTGCCAGCTCCTTAGAAAGAATAAAGTAAAACATATTTTTTGTAACAACTATATAATTATATTTGGGAAACACTGAGCAAAAATGTAAAAGATATCAACGACTTCCAAATTACTTACCATAAGCCAGAATATTATAATGTATCTTACCTGATATCAAAACGAAAACCTGTATTACGAGTCAGATATACAGCAAAACACCTTTCCTGATTTTGTGAATTTATGAAAATCAATACCAATCATGGCGTATTCTTCTGATATTAACAGTATACAGTACAGTACATTGCATTAATAATGTGTTGACAAAAAAATATCCTGTCTTTCTTTCTATGAGGATTGCATTAACCCATACACTTTACTATTAATCCTCTCGCTATCCTGTTGTTTTTTTTTTTTTTTTTTTTTTTTTTTTTTGACGTGACGATAGTGCATTGTTATACGCGTGATTAGTTTGCTTGGGAAACAAATTAACTTGCTCATGTAGTAATGTACACTCTATGTGGTGGATTGTGTTCTTAAATTTAAAAATTATTATTTTGCTCAAGCGTTTTGTCTTTTTACTGAGTTCGTCCAAGTTTTATTTTGTTTAATTTGCAAGTTTTACATTATAATCTCATAATTCTATCTATATGCTCTGGCACATACCACATTTTTTTATTTTATTTTAGCTGAGGGTGGCCGACTCGAGACAGCCCAAACAGTTATCTGTTATCCCAAACAGGGATAACACTACAAAAAAACACCTTCATCTCCTATTCACGTAACACGTCCACACCAGCACAGCACCCTTCTGTCCACTCCGGCCGACAAGGGCTCCTGCTGTCCCACGAAACCTCTTCATTCCTCAATCTGTCTCCATGTATCACTCCTCAAGCAGCACATCTCTATCACATCCTGCACACCCAGAGCCCATGTCTCAGCTCTATACATCACCGTTGGCACAACTATCCCCCCGATATATTGCACCTTCAGCCCCCATTCCAAGGTTTCTCACCCCCACACACCCCCCATAGCTTCAAAAACTTTCCTTCCCCCACATACTCTCTGTCCTACCTCCATTTCCCTGCTGATCATTCCTCCCAGATATTTAAAACACTCCACTTGTTCCAGCATCTCCCCATCCAGCCGCACACCCAGATTTACCCTACGAGCATCTCTATTACACACTATCACCCAACTCTTACTGACATTCAGTCTTAGCTCCCTCTTCCCACACACCACACCAAACTCTTTGCTCTCCTGCTGCATATATATACAGTATTATAAAAAAATATTTCTTACCCTTCCTCCAGTATGAATATTCTTAGCCATGGGAGGAAAGACTTTGGTGTGCCTGTTGACACTCTCGGTGGCCTGAACAGCGGACACCTTTAACGGTAAGTCCAGAGAACGTAGCTTGGTGGACAGGCGGTCAAAGGACTGGATGACAGACACAGTTGCTTCCTCTCCTGTGGCATACCTGATGGCAGTAATAAAGAGTAACATCAATAACATTAAACTGGTGACCTGTCTATTATATTTCTTGCTAAGTTATTACAGTACAATACTATGCTTCATTCTTTCAAGGTTTGAAGATGCATTTTTACACCTTATTCTGATAATCGTTAAACAATTATAAATTAAGAAGGATCTCTTGGAATCCAAGGGATAAAAACTATCTCAATTAACTATATAGCTCCCACAAGTTCTTCCTAAACTGAAGAAAATATTATAATAATAGCCAGAATAAACGGTCAAAAATCAACATAATCCTCAAGGGGTTAAAGTATGGTAAATCACCACAAAGTACAGTATTCTGTAATAATATACTGTAGTTACAATGTGCTATTACTGATATATAACTATAGTGAACAGTCTACCTAGATACATGCACTACAGTACAGTAAATTAAGCTGCTTAGTTGTTGTTGTTCTCTAAGCTGCCTGGCCAAACAGCCCCGAGTCCCTAAGGAAGGCCATGGCTACGGTCGGGCTTTCCCACAGAGTTCTCAAGGAGTGTAGATTATGTTGTTGGCGTAAATGATTGTGTGATATGCAGTCTTCTAGGATATGTTTAATAGTATGGGGTGCCGTGTTGCATCCTGAGCAGATGTCGACGACAGAGACATCCAGTCCTCTTCTGATAGCTCAGAAGAGCTGGATGGTGCCCACATCTTAGCCTGGCCAGGTGACTCTGTCCTCGCGAGGAAGGGAGGATTCAGAAGGATGGATTTCTTGAGGTCGTGCCTGCAGCTGTGTGTTGTCTTTGAGTGATTGGATGGAACAGTGAGAGATATGAGTACTGTATTGATGTGCTTCTGGAAGCTGGTTTGGGGTGGGCAGGGAGGGAGAGCAGACAGTATTTGTGTCTGATACCGTGTGCTGGGTGTTGTTTTGATATTTCTTGGTGTCTGTGGGTGTCTTGCCATGTATTTACCTAATTGTATTTACCTAATTGTAGTTTACAGGAGTTGAGCTAAGCTCGTGTTGTCCCGTCTCTCAGTCTACTTTTTATCCAATTTTTTCTTGAAAATATGAATGTTCCTTGCCCCTACCACCTCCTCCTCCAGCCCATTCCATTTGTCAATACATCTATAGGGGAAGCTAAACTTCCTGATATCGTTCTTGCAGGTAGGTCTTTTTACTTTGTAGCTGTGGCCTCTAGTTATTCCTGTATCCATAATTAATATATCCTCCCTATCCAGCCTCTCCAGCCCCCGGGCACATTTGTACATCATTATCATGTCTCCCCTCTCTCTCCTCTCTTTTAGACTCGGTAGATTTAATTTGTCTAGCCTCCCTTCATATGGCAGTTCTCTGAGACTTGGAACCAATCTAGTGACTGCTCTCTGGATTCTTTCTAACTTGTGAATATGCTTCTTTAGATGCGGGGGACCACACCACTGCTGCATACTCCAATCTTGGTCTAATCATACTCTTCATAATTTTTGCTACCATGGTCTCATCCAAGTAGTTCAGAGCAACTTTCATATTCCCGGCCATTGCATACATTCCGCTAAAGAGCTTGTTAATATGTTTCTCTGGCGACAAATTATCTTGTATAATCAACCCTAAATCTTTTTCTTTTTCGGCCTTGCTAATTATATTATCTCCCATCCTGTACTCCCAATTTGGTCTATTCACACTTCTTCCCATATTTAACACATGGCATTTACTTATATTAAATTTCATTTTCCACTTGGTGCTCCATTCGTATATTTTATCTAAATCCCCTTGCAGCTCCTCACAACTACTTTTATTTGTTATTTGTCTCATAATTTTTACGTCATCTGCAAACATTGACATGTAAGAGTTTATGCCTATCGGCAGGTCATTCACGTACATAAGGAACATGAGAGGTGCCAACACAGATCCCTGCGGCACACCACTCTCAACTTTCCGCCACGATGAGTAAGTTCCTCTAATGTTGGTCCTCATTTCCCTATCTGTTAAATAACTCTCCATCCATTGCAGCAAACTCCCCCTGACACATCCTAGCGTCTCAAGCTTAGATAACAATCTCTTATGTGGTACCTTATCGAATGCTTTGGAAAGGTCTAAGTAGACGCAGTCCACCCATCCGCCTTTTTCTTGGAGTACATCTATCACCCTACTGTAATAACATAGCAAACTGGTAACACAAGATGTCCCTTCTCTGAATCCAAATTGCTTTGGGGTTATTATCTTCTTTCTCTCCAACATTTTCATCCATCTCTTCCTAATTAGCTTTTCACAAATCTTGCATACAATACTAGTAAGTGAAACTGGTCTATAGTTTAGAGGGTCCTCAGGGTTTCCATTCTTGTATATCGGAATGATATTAGCTCTTTTCCATTCAACAGGAACCTGTCCTTTATCTAAGGAAGCTTGAATTATGTCCCTCACTGGCTCTACTAATTGTTCTGCACACTCCTTTAAAACCCAGGCAGACACTTCATCTGGTCCCATAGCTTTCCTTACTTCAAGTCCTCTCATCGCAGATAACAGCTCATCTCTAGTTATTTCAATCTTACTAAGACCACTCTCCAGTACTCCCGCCTGTGGTTCGTCAAAACCTTCCTCTCTAGTAAAAGTAGTAGGTCTTGTGATGCGTTTCAGCTAGGTTAGAAGCCCCAGGCAGGGCTTGCATATTCCATCACTGATCTTATGTATTGTTTGTATACTGTGGTGGTAGTTTCTTTGTTGTTTAACCAGGCCACTGAGTCCGAAGAGACTCTAACAAAGCTGGCTTGAATTGCCCAACGTTGGACTTCCTCTGGAATCATATTTCCTCCCTCGGCTTCAATGTGCAGTTTGTTAGAGGCTGCAGTTCTCAGCTTATTGCATAGGAATAAAATTTATAGTCATGGGCTTAAATCTGAGGAACATTATTGTGGGGATCCGTAATACGGTGGGTAATGTTGAGTTAGGAAAGTGTTATAAAGGATATTCCCTTCAATCATATTTTTTTTTTTACTACACTAATATCCAGTTAGTCCCTGGAACAAGGGCACACCAACCAACACCACCCACTACACTACATGGCAACAACTCCCACAGACACCAAGAAATATCAAAACAACACCCAGCACACGGTATCACACACAAATACTGTCTTCTCTCCCTCCCTGCCCACCCCAAACCAGCTTCCAGAAGCACATCCATACTCATATCTCTTGCCGTTCCATCCAATCACTCATAGACAAGACGCAGCTGCAGGCACGACCTTCCGAAATCCATCCTTCTGAATCCTCCCTTCCTCGTGAGGATAGAGTCCATCTGGCCAGGCTGATATATGTGCACCATCCCGCTCTTCTAAGCTATCAGAAGAGACTGGATGTCTCCGTCGACGACACCTGCCCGGGATGTAACACAGCACCCCATACCATTGGACACATCCTAAAAGACTGCATTTCACATAATCACTTACACCAACAACATAATCTACACTCCTTGAGAGCTCTGTGGGAAAGCCCGACCGTGGCCATAGCCTTCCTTAGGGACTCGGGGCTGTTCGGCCAGGCAGCTTAGGGAACGAATACAACAACAATCCCTATGAATCAAGGGAGTGCAACTGCATCATCAACTGCTTCTTCTAGATAAAGCCATTTAGCTTAGGGATTACTCTCTAGAAATCAATGAGTTAAATACAACCTCAATCTTCTAACTCTATCAGGTACTTCCTAAGGTCAATAAAACATTCTGGAAGTACTGTACCTGGATGAAGATTATGAAGTACCGTACTTTTATACTAGCCTATGGAGTGAGAGCCCTCATAAGGCTAATGCTGGATGTACCTAGAACAAAATTTAATTAACAAAATCAGACCAAAAGGGATGATGAAATGCTATTTACCATTTTTACCCTATTCCCTACACTTACTCATAATCCAAAGTATAATCAGGATGGTGTAGAATAGCTTCTGTCTGCTGGGCCACAAAATGCACTCGTTTCATCCCAATTCCGAAATGCTCTCGTAGAATCTCCCGGCAAATCTTCTCCGGGAAGAGTCGTCGCTGGGCTATGGAGTCTTTCGGGTCACCCCACAGCACCGCCTCATGGAAGCTGCCGTCCTGGAATCTACGTAGGGAACTCTTCTCACCCCAGAACTCCTTGAACTGTTTAGCTTCAGGGGAATCTGCTGTGGGTCCCTGAAATGTGAATAGTAATGATTTAACTGATAATTATAATGTAAAACTTGCAAAACAAACAAACCAAAAGACAGAGTCAGCACCTTTAACCCTTCCTGCCCGTTGTCATTTTAAAATGACACCGCGGAAGGTGGGCAGGAGCCCGGGTGTTATTTTAAAATCCGTAAGCTTGAAAGCTGTGTGTCGAACCGTATGTAAACAAAACCGGTCAGAGCGACACGCACCTTCGAAAACAAGAAGTCGGACTGTTGTTGTTATTGTTTAGTAAAACGAGAATTAGCGTTTGATATTGTCCGATATTGCTAACATCGCATCAAATCTCTCTCCACGGAAATCGTCATCACAACTGAACCAGTTGACCTAGAGAGCTCTACTTAACGCCAGTCTACAGATACGAAACAGGGCTACGTTATGAAATATGTGTGAATTCTCTAGCAGTTAAAATAACAAAGTTAGGCCTAGGCCTAATACAATGTTTTTTGGCCAGATCACCCGGATCCTAGTGCTGTCATTTAGAAGGCGAGCCCGGGAAGGAAGGGTTAAAGCCTGGAGTTACCATGAGAGATGAATCTGGTTAGGGTAATAAGGTTAAATACCCTACCTTAAACCAAGTGCAGAAAGGCTAATAAATTTGAATTAAAACAACCAAATGAAAAATAAAAGATGAATTCCAGAAAATAAATGATAAGATTCAGGGCATAATAGCAAGATTCCTACATAGCAACCTTTGCTTCCCTACCTTAAGTGCCCATTCAGAATAAGTGTTTATCTCCCCAGTATGTGCCGGTGACCGGGAACTCATGCTTGCAGTATAGTACTTACACAAGAGCCTCAATGAGTAAGAACCTCTGTGCCCGTGAGGTGAAGCTCAGGAAGGCAAAGTTGAAGTCGGGGTGATAATCAAGACATTTTTTACCTCTTCAACTCCCAAAGACCAGCCTATGAATATTCCCACCTCTTCGCCTACCAAGGGGGACGGGCGCACAAACGCCTTGTTTATGCATCTTGCAGCATAATACATAACAAGCAAACAATAATCAACCAAATACCATGATCACATACTTTTATTCAGCTTGAGAAGGGGGAAAACCCCATGGTTCTACATTGCTTTGTTTTCTGTTCATCACTGCTTGAGCGTCAGCAAGAAATCCAGCCCTTGAGCGTGCATGTGTATACTGTATACGTGCGAGACTAAACATGGTTCAATACCCAGGTGTGTGCGTGTGTCAATCACGTGATCCAAAGGCCTTACACCCTCTCTCTCACTGACTCAGTCCGTCACTGTCACTGGAGCCGCAAGAGATGCTGCAATCATGTGAGAGGTAGGTGGGAGAGGGGGGAGATGTTTGAGGATGCTTGTGGGTGGGAGTAGGGAGAGGCTTGGGGGTGTGCAGGAGGGGCTGGAGATTAGTTCTTCAAAAGGCAGATAGGGCTGCAATTGCACCATGGAAAATATGCAGACGCCATATGACGTGACCTAGGGTGCTGCCCATTAACCCTATTGGCACCATATGGCATCACCCGGGTTTAAGGGGTTAATTCCTATACTGCAAATTCTTCTTAGGATGCAATGGCACTGAAAGAGCTAAGAGCAAGATTCAAACACAGCCATATAAATTGATATATTCTCGTACCTTTGTCAGTAGTGCCCAAGCAGCATAGGAATTAAGCACAAAACCCAATGCTAATGAGCGTCTGTGTTCGGGAGGTGAATCTTGTATGGACCAAGTTTCCGGGGGGGTTCTGAGGGGTGCCGCCAGGGCTGCCCTCTCCCCCAAACCCTTCACTAGTCTTTGTACCACCCCTGACCACACCAGCCTACTGGGGTCTCCTAGGCTGTCCATTAGGTGCTCTTGGGGGCTCTCCAGTCTATCAAGGATTTGTTGTACATCTGTGTCCTTTAGTCTGAAAAAAAGAAAGTGGGGATGTAACGTAGTACACAATGTGAAAATTATGACTGGAGTTAGATAATACGAAAGGGTGAGAAATTATGAAGTGAAGGAAATGTGTAGAGACAAGCACAGTTTACTGGAGAGATTAAACCGAAGATTAGGGCTTGTGCTTTGGTAAGAATTTGCCGATTAACCCCCAAAAGCTGGGCTGTTATGGATTGTACATGACCCATGAGCAGGCTGTATGTAGACATCACAACCTCGTTCCTAGCATGTATGTGGCGCTCACAGTCATGTGAGGAAGTGAAGGTGTTTTTGCATGTTCTCAAGCAGACATTTTCATGATTTTTCCCGTTTTTCAAATTTAATTTATCTTCAAGTGTTGGCCAATATCTCTGAAAAGACTGTGGCAATATCTGCTGTAATCCTAGCCTACAAGGGTCCCCACATTAGGAACTGAGGTGCATAGACTATATATAGTATACAGTACTGTATATTTGACATAACCTCATAAAAAGAAGTCGAGAGGTGATAGGTCCAGTGAGCGCTGCTTGCCGGACCTAACGTCTCTTTGCGAGATTAAAACTTGGTAAGCTTAGCTGTTGACTGCCGCAAACCGCACGTTTTTTTTTTTTTTTTTTTTTTTTGTATGTGAGGAAGACAAAAGGCAGAATTGCCTGTGGCGAGTGCCTCCCCCAGAGTTGAAAGAGTGACAGGGCCAAAATCAAGGGACAATCGAGCAAAAATGTCCGGACACACGGAGTTTGAAAGTCATAGGATGAGGGAAAGACTGATTCTGGGAGAGAGTTCCAGAGCTCAGTTGTTGAATAGAAGAAAGATTGAGAATAACGTTTCACTCTCAGGTTGGAGAGTTGCACAGAGTAGGGGTGAGATTGTATTGAAAGATGGGTGCTACGTGCTCTACGAAGAGGTGGTGGCATACACTGAGAGAGCTCTGAGGAACACTGATTAATGTAATAGAGGTAGAATAGTGAGAGAGATGCAACATTGCGGCAAAGAGAGAGAGACTGTTGTGTTTTACACGGGTAGAGACTAAGGACACCCTGTATTTTATAGTTGGTCTGGGTAATTGCTAGTTCAAATGTATATGACAGTACGAATGTGATCGAAAGTGAAAGCATACCGGTATCTTTAACTTTTTTCTTCATTTTCCTTATTAATATTCATTCTTGTCTTTTTTTCTGTGAGCCACCTAACCCAGGCAGGAAGCGGCATTTAGTATTTAATAAAAAAATAAAAAAAACACGACCTTCTTACTAAAGACCCAAGGAGGCACTTAGGTATTATGAGCATCAGCGGAGAAAAAAAAATGTATAAGCAGACTTGGTTGGTTTGAGCATGTGGAGAGCATTGGCGATCAAATTTGAGTGATGAATTGCAAGTTCGTGAATGTGGAAGGAGCTGCATGGAGGGGTAGGCTAGACCTTGAAAAACTTGGTATCAGGTTCTAAAATAAGATCTCAAGTTATCTTTGACTAGTGAGGCAACCCAAAACAGGGCTGCCTGGAATGTCGCCTATCTAATGAATCACCTGTTTACATATTATACAGTATCAACTTTTATGCCATATACCTATGGGGGGTTCTTCCAATATGACAGTACAGTATCTATTAAATAAGCTCAGCAACCATTCTCACTTAGATATCTCCTAAGGCTTTCAACATTTCAGAGACAACATCTTGCAGCTTTTCTAATTTTCATGTTATCTCTTGCACAGTTTGCACTCTGGTACTCTCTGCAGCTGGCACAATCATAGAGGGTAGGCCAAGTACTATACCATCTGTACAGTACTGAGGCGCTCTCTATTCCACTCAAACTCCATATGTATTAAAATGTAAAACTTGCAAACTAAACAAACCAAAATTGGGACAAGGACAATATAAAGTCAAATTAAATTATCAAAATCGCTATGTGGAAACAACGCTTACTAAAATGAAAATTATTAAATTAAAATGTAAAACTTGCAAACTAAACAAACCAAAATTGGGACAAGGACAATATAAAGTCAAATTAAATTATCAAAATCGCTATGTGGAAACAACGCTTACTAAAATGAAAATTATTAAATAAAAGAACACAATCCACCACATAGGGTGTACATTACTACATGAGCAAGTTAATCTGTTTCCCAAGCAAACTAATCGCACATATAACAACGCACTATCGTCACGTTAAAGGAAGTAGTCAAGTTTGGGTAGTCAATCCACCACATAGGGTGTACATTACTACATGAGCAAGTTAATCTGTTTCCCAAGCAAACTAATCGCACATATAACAACGCACTATCGTCACGTTAAAGGAAGTAGTCAAGTTTGGGTAGTCCGGGACGTTCTGGCAAATTTGACTAAACTCTGCATGAATAAAGAAACTAAATGTTAAATGTCAAAATATTATTTAAAATCAAATTTGCAACATGACAAGACATTAACAATAGTACAAAATACAAATATTGATAAGATATCTATACTATTACAAAATAATATATAAAATACAGTACAGCACTCACTAACGATAGTGCTATCGGGTAGGTACCTGTAAGCATAGCATGCCTCAAGTGACCCCTATCAATAACTACCCTACAAATAACCTACATTTATAGCACAAATAAACTAAGGAAATCGCAAAAGTAAGCAATTGATACTATCGACAATGAATACATATAATATAAAGACAAATAATTGCAAAATATGAAGTAACAACAGATTTAAACAAAGAGTACTCTTTTAACAAGAACAATAAATTTAAAAAATCATCAATATTAATATTAATAATAGAAAAAGAAAAAGAAAAAGATAAACAATAAATACAGACAAAAAACAATAAATACAGACAAAAAGTAAGCAGAGGTTATACAAGAAACTTCAAGTTAAAAAGGCTTGATTAAAATTATTGATGTCAAATTTTAGAATACAGTCACAATAATTGACCCTAAAAAGATTAAATTTATGGAACAATTTACTTGCCTCAAAACCTCTGTCCACTAAGAGTCTGTATAGTAACCTAGCTCTAGCCCAAAAGTCATCTACTTTAGTGCAGATTTTACAAAATCTTATTAATTGGGAATAAAAACAATTATAAGTTATTTTACTATCGATATTACTACTAGGGAAAGGAAAGTTTATTACGTTAAAATTAAAATCATCAACTTTGTGATATACTTTAAGTATGCACTGTTCATTAACAATCTCTATATTTATATCAAGAAAATTTTCAACTTTATAATTTACGTTACATTGTGTGAGGGGAATAGAATTAGGGTAAATAAGTTTAGCAACTTGATTAAAATTTAACAAATTGCAAACAAGAATATCATCAATATATCTACTATTATTACTTAACAGTTTAGCAAGTGCTAATTTTTCTGGGATTTTATTTTTCTTGCTACTGTCAACTAAGTCTTTTATATATTTAAATTCTAAAGCAAGCAAGAATAAGTCTGCAATTAAAGGGCTAGCATTTCCACCCATAGGAATTCCTAATATTTGTTTGAAAATGTACGGGCCGAATCTAACATAAGTATTGAAAAGGAGGAATTTAAGGGCATCTTTAAGTTTAGTTCTATCAAAATATACAGAACTAGTGGGAGTAGAGCTAAGTGATGCATTATTAAAATATGTATAAACATTTATGAAATAATTACCATTCCCAACGAACCTGTCAAAGTGCAAATCTATAATAAAGCAAAGCTCTGAATATACTAAATCTAAAGGCAAATTGGTATACAAAGTTGAAAAGTCGAAGCTATGTACCGAGGTAACTTTCGGCATGGTATTTATTTTATCTATAACTTCTAACGAATTGTCAACACTCCAATAATAGTTAATGCCAGTTCTTCTCATGATGGTATTACAATATCTTTTATGAGTACTTTTAATGTATTTTAAGCAATTTACGACTTGTTCTGATAGAGTTTTAGTGGTAGCAAATTTTGCTCCGGCGTCGGAGTTGTAGTCGTTCGTAGTGCACTTTCCATGCATCTCTGATTTTTTCTGCTAGATAAACAATCTCACCACTGTCAACCTTGAAGTACTGTTCACCCACAACAACTCATCTCGTTATGTAGATAAAATATCTCGTTATTACTGTTAATATAATCTAATCATAATTTTTGTAAGACATATACTGTACATTTGCTTATAGGTATATTTTTAATGGACTGTGCTTTACAGTATCCTGCTCGTAAATTTAATTAATGGATATACAATACTGTACTGTAATCTGGTGATAAACTTACTTAATAGATATAATCTGGTCACTCAGTTGGAACATCTCTACTTTCTTGATGAAGAGTGACTCAAAACAATCGGTGGCAGTTGACTCCAGGAAGGAAATAGCAAGTGCAGCCTCATGCTTAATCTGTGGAAAAAAACAAAAAAATTACAAGAATAAAATAAAATATTTCATAAAATTGTAATTCCAATTAACAAAAACAAAAAATATATTGGCAATGCTGTGTAGCGCTGCGAGTCAAGTGAGTGCGAAATATTGCAGAAATTAATGTTGTTCCCTTTGTTCTTGTATTTTCTTATCTTGTAATACTGACCTACACTGTACAGTTGCGCTAATAAGTGATGTCTCGGCACCAAGTATGTTTTGATCAATAATTAGTATCGGCAATATCTAAGCTTCATTTATTCATATCGGGTGAAATATACAAACAAGTTCCTACACCTACCCACCCTATTCAACATCTGACAGACATTAATACAGCACAGAACTCCAGTGTTCCTCAGGGCTCTGTCCTATCTCCTATTATCTTTCTAATTTTTATAAATGATCTCCTTAACTGTACCTTAATTCCCATCCATTCATACGCAGACGACTCAACCTAACACTACTCCATTAGTTTTTCAGAACGCCCCAGCCAGCAATCCCTCAACGACAAACGTAATGAAGCCATAGAACTCTTAAATTCTGATCTAAATACTATTTCCAATTGGGGCAGAGAAAACCTTGTTAACTTTAATGCTTCCAAAACCCAATTTCTCCATCTATCTACCCGTCAGGATCTCCCAGCGGACTATCCCTTATTCTTCAACAATACAAAAATCAACCCTTCATCTTCTCTCAATATTCTTGGTGTCTCTTTTTCTTCTGCTCTCATTTGGAAGGACCATATTACCAGTCTTGCTAAGGCAGCCTCCCAGAAGCTGGGTGTGCTCAACCGCCTTAGGGGGTTCTTTTCCCCTGCACAGCTTCTTGCTCTGTACAGGGGCATGGTGCGCCCTTGTATTGAGTATTGTTCACATGTGTGGGGAGGTTCCTCTCACACCGCTCTCCTAGACAAAGTTGAAAGGAAGGCCTTTCGTATCATTAACTCCCGTCCACTCACCAACTCTCTGCAATCTCTCTCTCTCCGCCGCAATGTTGCATCTCTCTCGCTATTCTATCGCTACTATAATAATCAGTGTTCCTCAGAGCTATCCCAGTGCATACCACCTCCTTTACGTAGGGCACGTGGTACCCGTCTTGCAACTCAATCCCACCCCTACTCTGTGCAACTCTCCAACCCAAGAGTGAAACGTTACTCTCAAACTTTCTTCTACTCAACATCTGAGCTCTGGAACTCTCTCCCAGAATCAGTCTTTCCCTCTTCCTATGACTTAAATTGCTTCAAACTCCGTGTGTCCAGGCATTTTGGCTCGAACGTCCCTTGATTTTGGCCCTGTCACTCTTTCAACTATGGGGGAGGCACTCGCTATAGGCAGTTATGCCTTTTGCCTCCCTCAATCACATAGAAAAAAACAACAAAAACAGAGCAAGCCAAACGTAATGACAGCTGGGACATAACTTATTAGCGCGACCGTACAGTATATCAATGTACTGACCCTAAGGTAATCTGGTAATGTGAGTGTAGCAGCCAGAATGACTGTTTTAGTTGTAATTTTGAAGATCTATGTAGCTATCAGTAATGCATTAATTATAAAACACCAACTGTAATAATAATAATAATTACTGAAAGAAATGATCAGGTTAAAACTTCTATCTATCTATTTATTCAGGCCCAATCCCCAATTTTCCTATTTTTTTGTTTTCTATTTCCTTTTTTTTCTTGGGGGTGGCCGACTCAAGACAGAGCAAGAACAGGGAAAACACAACACAAAACAACAAACACACACAGACAAAACACAAATTCACATACATCTAGGTCACTTAACCCCTTATTGGCGGCGCTCGACTTAAGTCGTGCACCAATTTGCAGCAAGTTAGGAGCATTATTAAGGCTTTTAAAGGGTTAAAATCGAGTGCAAATGGCCGGGAGCGCAGCAGGCCAGACAGCCGACTCCCAGGGCTTACCGCCGCCCATTAACTCATGTTCCCTGTGTTCTCGAGAGGCCGGCAGTGTAGACAGTAGTGAGCATAGCTGGGAAAAATATACCGCTATACGCTAAACTCCCATGTTCGTGGCACCACTGCAAGAGAACCACGAGTGCTACGTAGCTCGTTCTGGTCTCATTTTGAAGCTTTTAGCGCCTAGTTTTTTGCTGAATACATTTCTTTTCATGCAGATACTTGATTGATCATTCAGGAGGGCCTGAATATGCCCAAATGAGCCCAAAACACCCCGCTAGACAAGGGTTAATAAATAAATATATAAAAATCAACTCTTTCAAATTAGGGAGACCCTCTCCTAGTAAATGATTGTATGAACTGACTCTAAGGTAATCTGAGGATATAAGAGTAGCAACCAGGGTAAAAGGGTTAAAGAAAAACAAATGAATCAATCCTTTTCAGATTAAGAAGAACCTCTCACTGTAAATACATACATACATACATAAAATTTTAAGACCGAGTGTTCCACACATCAGTGCAGTTTCAGTCTCTTGTCCTAATGGCGGCATTCCAGGCAACCCTGTTAAGGGCTGCTTCACTTGTCAAGTTCTTGGATTTGAGATCGGCGCGTATAGTCCGATCCCAGGTCTCCCTCCACAATCACAGACCTGCATTTTTTCACCCAATTTTGTTCATCCATTCTCTCCACATGTCCATACCATCCCAGTCTACTTGTACGCATCACCTCGCTAATACTCTTTATACCTAAACGTCTCCTCAGCTCAACATTTGTTATTCTAGCCTGTAGCCTGGCCCCACACATCCATCTCACCATTCTCATCTCATTACGCTCCATTCTGTTGACATCCTCTACTTTAACGGCCCATGTTTCTGAGGCATACGTCATTGCACTTCTAACACATGAGGCATACACCTTTCCCTTCAGGGGGAGAGGCATTCTTTTCATGGTCAGGATTGGCATCAATTCTCTGAACTTCCCCCAGCCACACCTAATTCTAGCAACAGTGGCAGCCTCGGCCCCACCACCGGCAGAGATGGTATCTCCTAGGTAACAAAACTTGTTCACCAGCTCCAAAGACTCATTTCCAAAATTCACAGCCACAGGATCATCACTTAACACAAGCTCGCCTTTGCACACTACGCACTCAAATTTCTCTATTTCTGACTTATCCTTCGGCAGGGGCCCCTTTATTCTACTACAGCGCTTACTCCCATGGTGTACCCAACATCGACAGATGCTACATTGAATTGAGTTAACGCCCACTCCCTTTCCACACACTGCACATGGGTATGCACAGCTCTTTTCCACATTGCCTCATCTCAATCTACAATGCATAACCTTGGTTTTGTTAATATTGACTCTTAAACCCTTGCTCGCCATGCCCTCTCTCCACTCTCTGAATTTGGCCTCAGCATCCTGCATACTGTCAGCTATTAGGACTAAATCGTCTACATAAAACAGTTCCAACGGGAGTCCGCCTCTAAAAACTAGACAGCGCCTCCAAGACCATAATAAAGAGGAGGGGGCTTAACACTGAACCCTGATGGACTCCAACACGGACTGCGAACTCATCACTCAGTACACCCTTCACCCTCACCGAACTTCGCGAATCCTCATACATCTTCATTATCACACGCACCAGCCACTCTTCCACACCAAGTTTCCTCATAGCCCACTGCACAACATCTCTAGGTACCCTATCAAAGGCCTTCTCCAGGTCCACAAACACAAAGTAAAGATCCCTGCCTTTTAGTAAGTATCTTTCCTGTATCTGCCTGACTATGAAGATAGCATCGGTTGTACCACGTCCTGGCATAAAACCAAACTGCATATCATCAATAGAGATGCTTTGCCTGATCAAACCCTCAAGGACTCTCTCACAGACCTTCATGATTTAGTCAAGCATTTTCAGGCCCCTATAATTTCCTCTATCTAGCACATCCCCTTTTCCTTTGTATATATTTACTATTACACTTTTGAGCCAATCCACTGGGATTTTCTCATCTTTAATAATGGTGTTTATCAACTCAGCGACTAAGTTTACACCAATCTCCCCTGAGGCTTTTATCATCTCAGCGACAATTAAAATGTAAAACTTGCAAACTAAACAAACCAAAATTGGGACAAGGACAATATAAAGTCAAATTAAATTATCAAAATCGCTATGTGGAAACAACGCTTACTAAAATGAAAATTATTAAATAAAAGAACACAATCCACCACATAGGGTGTACATTACTACATGAGCAAGTTAATCTGTTTCCCAAGCAAACTAATCGCACAAATAACAACGCACTATCGTCACGTTAAAGGAAGTAGTCAAGTTTGGGAAGTCCGGGACGTTCTGGCAAATTTTACTAAACTCTGCATGAATAAAGAAACTACATGTTAAATGTCAAAATATTATTTAAAATCAAATTTGCAACATGACAAGACATTAACAATAGTACAAAATACAAATATTGATAAGATATCTATACTATTACAAAATAATATATAAAATACAGTACAGCACTCACTAACGATAGTGCTATCGGGTAGGTACCTGTAAGCATAGCATGTGTCGGAGCAACCTGGAGCTTTACCGTCCTTCATTTTATTGATTGCGTCGCTCACTACAGCTGGTGCTACTATCAAAGGAGGGGGCCCAGATATTGGTTTTTCGATACTAAGCTGTTCCTTATCACATTTAGCAATCGTTCATAGTGTACCTTCCATGCTTCTCTGATTTCATTTTCTGCATACACAATCTTCCCATTATCATCTCTAACACACTGTTCACCCATAATATCCCTACTGTCATTTTTAACTCGCCTAGCTAGGTTGAAGATCCCATTGGGATTGTCAGTGTTACACACTTGTTCGAGGACCAGGTCCTAAATGATTGCATAAAACAACCCTTTGCCCCTCAACTTTCCCTTCATAATTGTTAAAGGGCACAGGGCCTTGGGTGGGGCTTCGGTGTCCCAGGCATTTCCGCACCCACCTCAGCTCCTCGCCTGGGAGCGGCTTCGGTCACCTGGGCATTTTTAGTGGTAAAGCAGGGATGGTTCTGTGGGGGCGCTCGGTTATTGCCTTGGCCTTGCTCGGGACCTTGGGGATGTTCGGTGAGACAGCCTGGGGAACATCAACAACAACAGCAACAACAACAACTAACCCTAAGGTAGTCTGGGGATGTGAGGGTAGCGGCCAGATTGACAGTACCGGACGGGTCAACAAAGACCACTTCATACAGCTTGTGGAACACTTCCGTCGCGGGACCCTCGGCTTCTGTGAACGTCCCCATGTTAGGACCACTCACGCTCCAGTCTGCACGGTCTGGTGGAAAAAACACATAGTATAAATTAACATTAAAAAAAAAAATTATAGTGTTTTGTTAATTGCAAATCATATTACACTGCTAAAGCAAATGGATAGGGATCAAACTAAGTCATTTATGATGAAGCCCGGTATCCATACTTCAAATTAACACCAAAATCTACTCTGTACCTTTCTTGCTATTCCTGTGGCAATTAGTTCAACATGCTATTTAGTGTTTTGTTTTGTGGGATGAAAATGATCAACAAAGATTAATTGCTGCCTGGTCAGAGTGAAAGTCACGAGAGAGTTCCAGAGACACCCTCCCTTGAGTGCAGAATGACCCACACTAAAACTGTATGGGTAAGTCTTGCCTCCTCCAGATGCTACTCAAGGTAAAAATATATAAAAGGCCCATGCATCATATAACATTTCCCAGTGTTTAAGGGGAGGCCGTTGGTTTTTCAAGTCCTCCTCCCTCATGTTTAGCTCTATTAGTTATGAGATTTCAAGACATTCACCCCATTAGATTGGCAATTTTCAGACCTTTTGCCCCCATTTCTTTGTCAATATTAACCCTCCAGCCCCGGCTATGTATTCCTTACCGAAACCCGGGTGTTTTGGCCGAAAAACGTCTACGCCTAGGCTACCGTATCTTTGTTATTCTGACTGCTTTCGCATTCCCGCGCATCCCCAAGCGTAGATGTGTTTCGTACCTATAGAATGGCGTTAAGTAGAGCTCTCTAAGTCAACTGGTTCAGTTGTGATGATGATTTCATTGGAGATAACTTTATGGCAAAAACAGCCACTTTACACTACTTTTCGATACTTAACAATAACATACAGGCACACACGAACAAGCGACGCACTCCTTCTTGTGGCCAGAGATGCGGGGCGTCGGTCCAGCCGGCTGTTGTTTAGATGCGTCGGACCGACGCCTCGCACACCAAGCTTACAGGCTTTGAGCTCATGGGTCTTTAACCCATAACTGTCGGGGCGCAACATAAGTCGAGTATAATAAATCTGGACTATCTGGCGGCGCTCGACATAGGTCGTGTGGCAATTTCAGCACGTAATGTTGCTGAGAGAGAGAGACAAGTGGTGGCAGGAGAGTAGCGAGCGTATGACTGCTCCAGACCACCGCGGCGAACCTACTGACACGAATCCCACCTCCTCCCTCCCTCTCTCACTCGCTATATACGGAATTGTATGGGGAAAGTGTCGAATTACATGCTTTTTGCACTCGCGTTGCACGGTTGTTGCAAGAAAACTAGCCATCATAAAAGGATCATTATGGTGTCATTGGAAAGCTCTGTTTATGCCCTTTCAGGGATAGATACTTGTTTTACGCTCTGGGTCTTATTTAGGCATGAAAATGATCACGTAAACAGCCCTATTTTGGGTAAAAACACCCCGCTGGGCGGTACATATAAATAAACCGCCTAGGCCGCTCGTAAGGTGTTAAGAGCCCTTCCGGGTAGCTCGGGTGTTTTTTATGGGCGTTCAAGAGCCCTTCCGAATCTGGAGGGTTAAGACCTTTCGTGCTATTTAGGTGTAGATTTTTTTCCTGGCGAGCCTGTACTTTACTCGGCCTTAGGCCGGGACATTTTTCTACCGAAAAATGCACAAATATATATCGAAGGGGGGTCTTGGGTTTTTTTTTAAAGCTTGATAGAGGCTTAGAGAGCAAACTAAAAAACCCTCCTCAAACCATTGAGCCGAACCAGTAATTCATGCTGCACAATACCGTCTGGGTCCCCTTAACCCTCCGGATCCGGGGGCCCTCATATGAGGCGGTTTGCTGTGTCCGGGGCCATTTTCGTACAGTCAAGCTTCATAATTCAGTAGCTACTGATTGAGTCCACCTAGAGCAGTCAGGTTTTTTGCAAATTGTAGAACATCTTGTTGTCTGTAGACTGCCGTTGAGATGACATCGCTACGACGCGTGGTTGCCGAGTTATGATGATTTTAGCGGCCTCCCGGACTCCTAACCAAAATACGTTTTGCCTCCCGGATCCCAAGGGTTAAGGGTTAAACGTAGTCACACTAACATATGTTCTGGCAATTATTTTCCTGATATGGGTGACTAAACTTTCTAGCCCATGATGACCAACCAGCCTGAACTTACTTAGGGCTACCATGGCGTTGCGGAATATCTGGTAAGCGGACATCTGTGGGTTGACCTTGCGAGTCTGTAGAAGATGAAGCACCAACATCGTCACCATGTGGCCGGAGAAACAACCAACACCCTGGAAATGAAGAAAAGGAATGATTATGAAGACTTCCCTAGTATGTATGTCTGTATATACTTAGGCACAAACCCCACAGCTGGGGGTGGCCAACTCGAGACAGAGCCCAAACAGGGACAACACAACACAAAAAACAAAATTAAAATATCACACACATCTAAGTTGCCCAGGAGAAGACCCAGAGACCAAGGATCACTAAGGGCCTCCAGCACTCTCCCGGTCCCAGACCTCACGGAGAGGTTTCGGTCTCAGCAAGCAGACACACAGTGGAACCATACCACAATGACAGCTCACCCCACATCCAGGCATGACCTTTCATATACACCAGCTCCCAGGGCCAGGCACCTGACAGAATATTATCTTGTCCAACTGGCACCCGACCCCCTCTCCCAACGACCGCGTTATCACTCATCTATACACAAGCATTCTCCATTCATTACCACCTCTATTACACACCATCACTTTACTTTTATTGATGTGCTTCCTCCTCCCACCGAGGAGGAGGTTAAGGTTCATAAAACAAAGGTTTTGCACACTTCCAGAAATTTTGCACTTTAGAAGAGGATTTTCTCGATTAGTGCTCAACAGAACGGTTTTTCTATACAATACATACTTATTACTTTTGTTCAGCTTTTCCTAATTACTATTACCTACGCCAACAAACTTGTTTGGAGGTCGGGTTTTCACCTCCGTTTGTCTGTAAACAAGATATCTCACAAAGTTATGAAATGATTTTCATGAAAATTGGTGGGCAGATAGGATATGTACTAAGGAAGAAGCGATTCAAATTAAAAGGCGATCGGGATCACGTCCTGGAACCAAGATCCAGACATTTTTTTAGGCTTACGATACTAATGGAAAAGAACCAGCCAGCGTAGATGGAGGTATACACTGAACCGAGTGCCCCTCTAGTTCTTTCTTGTCTTTCTTCTGCGTGCAACCTCACCCAAGCAGGAAGCAGCATTCAATAGACAGTATATATATATATATATATATATATATATATTCTATATTTTATCAATTTCACCACAACACCAAACACCCCCAATGAAATTAATTAAATGATATATGAAGAAAAAAACATACCGTATCAAGTTTGCGTTGAGCCAACCATATCTTGATAAGCTTGACGCCCTGAGCCAGGTTGGAGTGTCGTGAGAGCGATTCATGTACCAGCTGTGAGTGCTCTCTCATAACCACGTCCACCCCACACCACCAGTTGTGTTGAGGTGTGGCCGCCTCTGCATCCACTGAAATTGGGGGGACATACAT